>OY735208.1:65796767-65836767 GCA_963457665.1 Thysanoteuthis rhombus
TTCTCCCATCATCAGTGCTGCGTGTTGTGTGAGTGTGAATTAAAATGTACCATGTGGAACCAGAGTCCACTGCCAGGGGCTATGCATTGTGGGTAAGTTTTGTTGTCAGGGCTACTAGAGGCCTCATGCTGAATATATATACACACATATATTTATTTATATACATATATATATATATATATATATATATATATATATATATATATATATATGTATATATATATATATATATATATATATATATATATATATATATATATATATATATATATATATATATATATATATATATATATATATATAATTGTGTAGACAGTCGTGTACGCGTATTGGTACACAGGTAATCTCACATATCAGGGTTAAAGAATTATTGATTGATTTTTTTTATCGAATTTTTCAAATACATGATTGAATAAAGGCATGCACACATGAAGACACATTTGCTCACGAGTAGATTTAAACATTTGTGTTTTTTAAAACTTGAAGTTTAATAATTTTACTTTCATCTAATCTGGCATGTACACGTTATGGAGACACTGCGGAATAAAAACTCTGTGAGAGCTACTGGCAAGGTTATTTGCCTCTGTGCATAATTTTTGCTATTCACTATGATTCTCTTTGTCGATCACTCATGTTTCAATATCCATCATTGGTGATAAGGTATAATATGTTGATACAATCGCAAAAGAGATACGGAATCATTGTTTTCATAGAATTCTAGGTTCATATGCAGCAAACTCAACATCACATCAAAGGGTGGAATACATCTTATATGAATTCACGGTTTAATCTTTTTCCAAATATTCTGAATCGCCACAGTGTTTCTAGGAAGCCATGTTTTACTCTATCTGAGAGGTAGAGATTTGGAATTCAGGTTCTCGATGCATTGACTCTACAAAGCATACACGCGATAACACAACAGTGAAAATATCTCCGGTAATAAGGGCGTAGATTACCGAGAATTGGGTGAAGCTAAGAAGACACATCGATAACATTCTATCTCAGTCAGATAACATATTTGCAGGGCTACGTTGCTTCTTTTTATTAAGGAAATGACATGGGTGAAACCAAACAAATGTTTTTCATGGAATAGGTATACTGCTTACTGAAAAGCAAGGCAAGTGGAAAAAATGAATTCTAATGAAGCTATGTTCATTTTATAATAATTATTTACATTATATACTTATATTACATTGAAGAGACAACCCCCAACTCCAACCGTGTGATAATCTTATGTGAAACAGCAAGATTTCTCAGACACGAGTTAAATCGATTACCTCGATACAACCCATAATTGACACCGATCAAAAATCATTCAGCAAAAAATTTCAGGTCAAAATATAGCTTACGTTAACTTATAAAACAAAAGACCCCTTTATCTACTCTTCTACTATAAAAACATCACTGACATCTAGCCAAAAGACTCCAAGTCGTACATCCACCGTTTAGGCGCTTCAAAAGTCAAGTTATTTCAACCGCCACTTACAAGCAATGGTCACTGTTTATTTTAGCTATTACCGTGGAGGACATATAGATTACTGGAAAGGACAGGCTGAGGCATTGTTATAATTATACAATTCCACTGTCCACAAAATCAGCGGTAAGATAATTGCTTTCCTAAAGTTATCATCATCATCAACATCATCATCATCATCATCATCATCATCATCATCATCATCATCATCATCATCATCATCATCATCATCATCATCATCATCCTTTCAGCATCCGTAACTGTACATTAAAATTCACCAAGGTTCTCCAAGACCTGGTTTTGCATTGGAATCAACATTGTGAGTTGTGATGTCCGCTTGTTGTCAGCCATTATCGAAACATGATCAGCCCTTTTCCATCAAAATCTTTCTCTCAAGAAAATAATCATTATTCATTGATCTGCAGTTGTTACTTGATGCTTTCAGCTGTCGGCTAAGCTCAAAATTATCACCTAATTTGTTTTAAGCTTGGCCCCCTGAACAAGTAGCTAGTCCAGCTAAATTTAGCGTGTCTCTTATTTTACCACTTCGAAAAATTTATATTCAATTCTATTTCAGCAACTTCAGCCAACTTGTATCTATTTAAAAGCCATGTTAGCACATTTAGTCAACAGGACCATTAGAATGGTAATATCTAGATATGTTCTTTTTAGACTTTTCGACGTTTTACACATTACACCACAAAATATGTTGTTGCTTATTTATAATTGGCAACATTATACAGGTATCCCTTGTTCTCTGAAAATTCACTTTACGCCGCTTTTATTTCATATGACAACGTATTTAAGAACAGTTTTTTTTCCCTGATATCAGAAAGAGTGTTAGGGAAACAAATAATTACAATTATTTCATATGGAAAACTTACGATTGTTTCAAGACCCATCAAACTACTTTCTTTACAGGTTTACCTACACAGAGGTCAAAAAGCAAGATTAGTGGTCACTGCTGGCTAATGTGAAAAAAAGTACCGTATGCTCAGCTGCTGAGTCTCACGCCGGATGAAGGCAATGAAGAAACGTTTAGACCACAGTTGAGAAAGAAATCAAATATGTCAGTTCATCGGTGACAAAGGGAAAACAAACAGTAGGTCAAGTCACTGAAAGAAAGCGCAAAAGAAAGTTGAAAACAAAGACCTTCAGCACATTAAAAGACAAAAAATATAACAGACTGATATAAAAAGTGTTATTACACTGGTCATAAGAGCCATAATCAACTAACAATGTGGGCAAATGTCCTAAGTATTTATACAAGCACAAATGCACACATAGACACAAATGAACCTCCAGCCACACCAGCACCCAACTAATGATCCCACCAGAAGAAAGAAGGGATTTACATGTAATTTTGAAATAACCAAATATATATGAAACATAAAGTACACGAAAAAAATTACTCAATATATCTTAACGGATATTTGGAAATAAGTGACTGAAATAACATTTTTTTTTCAATTTTGTAATATTTTTGGTTTTCATAATTATAATTATATATATATATATATACATATATATATATATATATATATATATATATGTGTGTGTGTGTGTGTGTGTGCGCGCGCGTATGCAAAGCATAAACACGTACACACATACATGTTTATACGTATATTTATATTTATATTTATAAAGTGTAGAAGATTTGCAGATTCAAACAATAAACCTTGAAAACTTGTACGGATAGTTTTGCATCTCTTCAGTCAATATCTGTCAATGCAATTCATGTAATCCCCATCCATGTTTCTCCCCTGTTTAACATGTAATTTGTTATTTTGGTCCAATGAGTAATTTTTTACTTGGTTGGATTATTTTATTTAATATGGAGTACTTTGATGATAATTTATACTACACATTATTTGATTTCTGTCGAAGAGAAAAACACGTGGAGAAGTATATGGAGATAGTGTTTTCAATGACACAATTCATAAATGAATTAACATGTTATAAATATGCTCGTCAGAATGGGTACGTTATCTTGAGAATAGAGAGCTGGATTGTAGATAAGTTCAAGAATGTTTAGGTTTTTAATACTTTTGAGATGAGGCTACTGTCGTGTTAATCCATATAGTGGGGTAAGGGTTCATTGTTATGTCCGATCGGATGTCTTTTAGGAAATGTTTATTCTGTGTCCCACATGGTCATTATGGATTTTCTGAAAGGCCTGATAGCTTTATATTGCTCGAATGAGATACCATACATCAGTTTTTTTCGGTTTGGGTCAGTATGATGATGTGAACTTCCCTATGATGTATAAACACGGAAGGGGATTTCGTGTGGATATAGGATTGTCATTGGAAACAACAGTACGTAGAAGTATACTTCAAAAAATGAAAGAATTTTGGCCAGGAGAGAGAATTTTCATTTGTTCATCATGTTTTGTCTTCATCATGTAGTTCTGAAATTTCTGTCTTGTTGTGACGGGTTTTTTTTTCTATTTTTTTCTTCAATGATCTTGCGTCCGTGCGAGGTTGTGGTCGAAGTTGCAGAAGTTTCGTTCAACCAAGAGTAAATTGGGATGAATGGATAATAATAATAATAACAATAATAATGATAATAATAAGGGAAGGCGCGGTCCTCATGGAGTGACTGCTATAAAGAGAAAGAGATGGACAAGGGAGGAGAATAGACTAGTTATGTATTGTTACTTTAAAAGCAAGCCTTCAGTGCGATCTTATAGGGAGCGTATGCTCCAGATATGGAGGGAAAAATCTGATGTGGAAGTATCGAAACAACGCCTTGCTGACCAAGTAAAACAAATCCAAAAGAAGAAATGGCTGTCTGAGACAGAACTACTAGAGATTCGCATTAATGTAGAGAGAGACTCAGGTGACACATCTAAAGAATGCCCCCCCAGCACAACTAGTACCAATAACAAAACTAGAAGAATTCCCCATGAGACCCCCACAGTAAACTATGCACCAGAGGGTGACAACGAGGCACCAACAGAAGAAGAGAAAACCAAAATACAAGCTTTGAAAGAGATCATGCGAGGAGAGAAAACAACACTCCCTTCCCTAAGAGACAAAGACAGAAAGAAAGTTGGAGAAGTGACCAAACAGGTCAACTGCCTCTTACAGCACATAGAAACGAACACCCTCCTAGAACTCAACAACCTAATTTACGCTGGGGCGAAAATGGTAGCACAAAGCTTCACAACATAAGATAGGAACCTGAGCAATAATAGGGAAGGGAAACCCAACTGGGAGAGAAGGTTACAAAGGCAGATCTCCCAACTACGGAGAGATGAAGTACTACTTAGAAATACACCACACACAGACAGACCACGAGTAAGACTTTATAACAAATACAGAGTAACGCAAAAGGGCATCGCAACTGTAGTCGAAGAGTTACACCAGAAAAGACTAGCCAAAGAGGCAAGATACAGATAAAAAGATACAGACTAAAAACGGCCCAATACACACAAAACCGCACATTCCAAAACAATGAGAAAAAGTTTTACCAAGATTTAAATGGGGAAAGAAGGCAGGACATGAAACCTGATGCCACAGAGGCCAAGAACTATTGGAATAACATATGGGGGCACCCAAAAAGACACAACGTAACACTGCAATGGTCAAGAAACATGAGAAAAGAACTAGAAGATATAGAAAAGGGGGAGCCGATAGTACTGAATGAAAACACATTGAAACATACTCTTAGGAAAGTAGCCAACTGGAAAGCACCGAGGCCCGACGGGATCCATGGGTATTGGTTCAAAAAATTCACCACGTTACACGGCAGATTCACTCACCTACTCCAAAATTGTCTAAATGAAGGCAAAGCACCAGAATAGATGACTACAGGCAGAACCACCCTCATCCAAAAAGACCCGGGAAAGGGGAACATAGCAAGCAACTATAGACCAATCACGTGCCTACCACTTATGTGGAAAATCCTGACCGGGCAAATAGCAGAGAGAATATACATGTCAATGGATAGAAGGGGACTACTACCAGAAGAACAGAAAGGGTGTAGGATAGGAACCAAAGGGGCAAACGATTTACTCTACATAGACCAGACGATCTTAAAAGAAGTAAGGAAAAGGAGAAAGAATATCGCAATGGGATGGATAGATTACAAAAAGGCATACGATATGATTCCACATAGCTGGATACTCGAATGCCTTAGAATGTTCAAAATTAGCGAACCGGTGGTTAAATTCATTGGTAATTCGATGGAAGACTGGAAAGTAGATTTGACAGCCGCAGGGGACAAACTAGCCGAGGTAGGGATAAAAAGGGGAATCTTCCAAGGAGACTCGTTGTCCCCACTATTATTTGTTCTAACAATGATACCGCTTAACAGAATCCTGAAAAACAGCAAAGGATACCACTTCTCTAAAACAAAAGGAAAGGTCAACCACTTAATGTACATGGACGATATTAAATTGTTTGCAAAAAACAGTGGAGAGCTTGAGACTCTTTTCAACGAAGTAAGGGAATATAGTGAGGACATAGGAATGGAGTTTGGGATAGAAAAATGTGCAATCACGGTGATGCACAAAGGAAGGCTTTCAATGACTGAGGGAATTGAACTTCCGGACAACAACAAGATAAGGGCATTGACTGCACAAGACCGATACAAGTACCTAGGTGTCCTTGAATGTGACACGATAAAACGGGAAGAGATGAAGGAGAAAATTAAGAGAGAATACCTCAGAAGGATGAGGAAAATATTAGAGACCAAATTAAATAGCAGAAATCTAATAAAAGGAATGAACACCTGGGCTGTGTCAGTAGTTAGGTATATAGGACCATTCCTAGGATGGACAAAGGAAGAGCTCCAATCAATGGATAGGCGAACAAGGAAACTTATGACGATGCATAAAGCATTACACCCTAGGAATGATACAGATAGACTATACGTTAAGAGAAAAGAAGGTGGTAGGGGGCTCATCAGCATAGAAGATTGTGTCCAGAGAGCTAAAGTAGTCCTAGAGAGATATGTGCAAACAAATAGTGAAGAAATCATAAAGAGCGCGAGGGATAGTGCAACAAACAATAAAGTAGAAAACAATGGAACAGTACAGCAAACTAGAAAAGAAAAGTGGGAAGGGAAAACAATTATACGGCGAGTTTAAAAGACAGATAAAAGATATAGCAGACGAGAAATCATGGACGTGGTTACGAAAGGGAAACCTTAAGAGAGAAACAGAATCGCTCATCATGGCAGCCCAAAACAAAAGCATAAGGACAAACTACATAAAAGCAAAAATCGACAGAACACAGACAAACAGCAAATGCCGCATGTGCGGTGAAAGAGATGAGACAGTAAACCACATAACTAGTGAATGTAGTCAGCTCGCCCAGAAGGAGTATAAGCATAGACACGATAGAGTAGCAACGATGATACACTGGGAACTAAGTAAACAAATGGGATTCAACCATGGGGAAAAGTGGTATCAGCACAAGCCAGAGGCAGTTTTGGAGAATGACAACCACAAACTACTGTGGGACTTTGACATCCAAACTGACCACCTCATCCAGGCAAGAAGGCCGGACTTAGTAATAGTAGACAAAAAAAGGAAGGCCTGCCAAATAGTAGACGTTGCTGTACCTGCAGACCATAGAGTAAAAAAGAAGGAGGGTGAAAAAAGGGAAAAATACCAGGACCTAGCAAGGGAGTTAAGGAAAATGTGGAACATGAAAACCAGCGTAGTACCGGTCATAGTGGGAGCACTAGGAACTGTCCCCCAAACGCTGAGGGAGAGACTGGAGGAGATCGGGATTAGGGGGAGGATAGAGACCGTACAGACCACAGCGCTACTTTGAACTGCACGGATACTGAGGAAGGTGCTAGAGATATAAGTACTGCAACGAATAGTAGCTCTGTCATGATATGCGAAAGAGGGAGGAGATGTTAGCTGAGGACCTGAGGAGACTTATTGTCACTCAGCCTTCAGCGATAACCACTGGGCAACCGGTGTGAAACTGTAAATCGTAGAATTACTGCGACCTATGAGTACTAGGAGAGGAGGGCTGGAGACTTGAGGAGACTTGCTGTCACTCAAACTCCAGCGGTTACCACCGGGCAACTGGTGTGAGATTCCAAATAATAATAATAATAATAATGATAATAATAATAATAATAATAATAATAATAATAATAATAATAATAATAATAATAATAATAATAATAATAATATATATATGTATATATATATTACTTTTATCAGAAATACTTTCAATGAGACCTGTCGTATATTTTTCTATTTGATGGAAATAATTAATTGATTCAATCGTACAACAAAAAAAAGAATAATTCAACATACCTATCAACTCAGCTGTTCCACCATCAGGAAACACAAAGCCTCTAAGTCATTTCAACTGGACGCAAGGTGACATCAGATTTGTTGTATTCTCCACTGCCTTCCTTGATGTGATATTCTAAAACCTAGAATGGGAATACACAGGAATCAGAATAGACATTGAATACCCAAGTAAACTCAGATTTGCAAACAACATCAACGATCTCCATCTCTAATTAAGGTAGGGCGGACAGAAAAAAACAAAGAGGTTGGCCTTCACATGATCTGCAACAAAAAAATGTCATGTAAAACAATTTGAGAAGCATGCAACCTGCACACGGGAAAATCATACTCAGCATGACCTGAAAACATTATAAGACAACACAGTATATTTTAGAGAACACAGGTTTGCTAAGTGGATTGGGAATCATTACAAACAGATGGTTATGGGCTGGAGATGTTGTAAAATGCCAGGCACTTACTTGACATCACGAGTAACAATATGAATACCCTGAGATGGTATATGAAATTATTACTGATAAAGAGTAAAGTTGGTTTTGAGTAGAGATGAAAATATATTAGAAAGTACATTTGCTACACAAACACGTTTACGTTTCGTTCTTCTTTTGGCTTTTTAAAGCAAATGATTATATATTTTTAAAATTCCCGTTTGGGGAATTTTGAGAAATATCGTGGGTGTTGCTAAAGGGAGGCGTTTTTTTCTTTTGTTTTACTGTTATTTGTTCGTTAATTTTGTGGTGAGTGAGTGTTTTGCTGGTGGTAATAAGTTTCATGTCAAAGAGTATTAGCTGGGTGTAGGAATTATCTTCGAATGGATGCTGAATCATTTTTCAAGGGACGATTTGATTTTAACCTTGATTTTTACATAAGATTTATAGTCTCTGTCAGGGTCCTTCATGACGGTGGTGGATTGTTCTTAATTTATTCAGACAGGGAGAAGTGCTTGATGTTACTCGGGTGATTCTCTGAGATGAGTGTCTGAGAAAACTGGCTATATTACGTTAGGTGTATTATTGTATGGGTTTTTGAGTTATATTGCTTCCAAGAATTTTGAACAATGCCAGCATTTTGAGGCTGTTTTTCCTTTTTAATTAATGCATTTTATTTTTTATTGTTTTTTTCCCTACGACAAAACTGAGTAATTTACATTTCTCATTTAGATGGGAAAAAAGAAAAGTTTTCCATATTATGGGATAAATTGGAATGTAGTGACATTTTCTATTATACAGTTGGTTTGTAATTCATGTTCAACATTTTCCAGTACATCGATATGCATTTTTGAAAAAGATTTCGCTCGTAATGTTGATTTGTTTCCTTATCTAAGTTTAAATGACGTTTTAGATTTCCCAATGAAATATTTTACTTCTTTCTTGAGTTGTCATTTCTGCTTGGTATACAATATTTGATCTGAAACTTCACTTTTGCAAAGGGCAACTATTCTAACAGGTACAATTGCAGTATTTTTCCTTAATGTTTAAGTTTTCCTAATGCATATTCTTTTTAATAACTTTATTATTATGTTTCATAATAAGTATTTCAAAATTTCTGGTACAACTTCAGCAGAAGCTAGTGTTCAGTTAGTGTTTGCTGAATATTTTGATTGAACGTGTTAACGTAGTAATCTGATATATATATATATATATATATATATATATATATATATATATATATATAGATGGATAGATAGATAGATAGAAGCATGCACATATTTTTAAACACATACGGAAACTGCACATACGCTCGGATACACTATCTATAAAGACACGTAAAGGCAGGCAGACTGACCAGTGGATATATAGGTACACCAATTTTCAGTGAGTGCACATGAAGTATAAATAGATATATATGCTCATAGATTAAACAGTGTATGCAAAAGTATAATATTGTATATAACGTATGCCAGAAAGAGTCTCAACAAATGAATATTGGCTAAATTATAGCCCCACTTCTGCAGACAGTTTTCGCCCTCAGATACCCTGATGAGTGTTTCATTCTTCGCCTCTTTTGGAAGCGTTTCCTACCACGAATCATTGACTCCTCTTAAAGGAATTATTGGCTGGCATCACTCTGAATAGCGTGTTGACATTTTCCCTTGAATAGCCGTTCGTTAGCAGCGCGGAAGTAAAAAGCGAATATCTGTTGGTAGCGATGCATCGGATCTGACCACAGACAGAAGAAAGAAAGAAATAATAAACGGAAAGTCAGGATAATAAATCGACCAATGGACCAGAACTATAAAGGCGCAAGGGTTAATTTAGTTTGGCGCCAGTTCTTCTTCGCTGAGCAAAAATATTGGACGCTTTATGAGCATTTTATTCCTACAGATGCATTCATTTAATAAACAAGCAGGTCTGGTTAGTCATGAAACGGAAACCATTATAGGACCAACGTTTTTTGACAAGATGCCATTTTGTAAGCGATCATACAAAACATCAGTTGTCAATGGATGAGTTACTTCTCCCGCCTTCGGTCGGGCCATGCTCATTAAAATTTCAAAATATTCAAAAAACACGTTTGAAAAAAGCTGGAATTCAACTTAAGGGTAAATTCTGCATTTTTTTTTTTTTGTGCATTGCATTCCTGACTAAACTCGTGAACTATTAAATCGTTTTTGTTGGCATAACGAGTAATTTTCAGAAAAATATATCATCCCTTTAGTTTCATATATTCAGTCTGTACGAGTGTTACATTCATAACAAGCTTTACAACTGATGGCATCTTATGGTGTCTGCTCTGGTGACAGCTTTGGTTGACGGTTTCACATACTTAGAAAGACTAACTGCCAATCCTTTGCAAAGTAAGTTCCCAAACAATTAAGAAACGAACAATATAAAGTAATCGCAAATACTTTTTATTGTTTCATAGCTAATATTATTGAAACCTTTGTCTGGCCTTCTCTTTATCCTACCGGATGAATAACAAGTTTAACCAATCGGAATAAACATACGTTTATGAACTAAAAGGCTTATCCAATTAGTTCTCGTCGTATCCTCGTGAATTATCGGGTTTAACTGAGCGAAGGCACAGGGGGGACTCTACTGAACGAGGTGAATAAATTGCATCTTTTTTGTTAATGCTTTGTTTGAAAACATTTTCAAAGAGTTATTTCTTTTATTGGTTCCTTTATCGATTTGATGAAGAATACAGAAGAAAAAAGCGGATAACTACGTATGTTAATGCTTAAAGATATATACTGAAATATATGGAGACATTTCATCTTTGATATTTATGTGTATATACGCACATTCTTATTTTATATTCACATCAGGTCACACACGCACTCTCTCTTACCCTGGCTCATACACACGCACACATACACAAACAAACATATATATATATATATATATATATATATATATATATATATATATATATATATATATATATATTTATATGGTATCTAGATATATCATGGGCAGTTAATGTGGCGAGAATAACAGCCATTGTCACGTAGGTCTTATGCACGTCAGAGTTTGAGATATGTAAAGAAGTAAGCTTTCGCGTACTTCATTCTGATACGTCAAATGGAATAGATGTTGGCAAGAAGTAAAAAATTAGTGCCTACAATACGGACCAAATTATTATAACCAAAAGTATTGGTCAGTGCGTTTCAGAAACAGCATGGGTCGTGTTAAAACCCACGTATTGTTTCTGGTAAGTACAGTAGTGGTCTAAAAAGGGACAAATCAACAGCGGACAATACAGTAAGAACAAAGACCGATCCATGCAATAAGTGAATCGGGGTTCCGGGGCCACATACGTGCCAACAGAAGATCTAAGCATTATCACCAGAACTGTAGCGATCTTTGTTGCTCTAGCCAGATTTTGAACACTCGCACACACATGATGAAATGATAATGGATGTTGCACAGCCAACACTTTCTAAATTTGATTAATTGATCATTCTATCTAATTTTCAGTTGGTCACAGTGTCATATACAATCACTCTGAATCCATGATGTGTGTCGTGATGTCCAGCAATTATTTGATGGGCTTTCACATTATGACTAATTTATTGACATTTTTGTTTTCTGATCGACTCCATATTTCCAACCCCTGTATTTCCTCAAATATACGATGCGGTCTTTTGAACCTTCCATAATATTTTGAGCATGATTTTTGTACGATGCCTCCGTTCCTGAGTTTGTTGATTTTTCGATTAAGTTCCATGTTACAACTCAATTACAGACTCTCAAGATGCATTAAAAACTTGTTTTAGGGAGGTCGTTCTCATCGAAAGTTGAGTTTGCACTACCAAGAGCTGCCAGCGTAAATGATTCTTAAGTTGATTTATTTCTGTTTGGAAGATTCCTTACATTCAGTGTCCCAGGTATATGTGTATATCTACTCTTTTCAGCAATGGGTTTAAGATTTTGATTGTTGTCCCTGATATGTTTGTTGTTCATGATATTTGTTTTACTGAAGTTCATGTGAAGATAAACTTTCCCATTTCCTTCATTCAGTCCATCCAGCATAATCTGGAGTTCACGATAGTCCTTTTGCAAATGTTGTCAGTAGAACTTGGGTTACTTATTACCTATTATTGAGATTTTCTCTCTCGTGGTAGGCTTTGGAGAACTTATGTTAGCTGGTATCGCCTTATTTTACACCTTTTCTTAAGGAATGCACCCTTTTACTTTCGTATGTTTCTGGTTCATACAAGAGGTCACCTTGTTGTCCCAGTTACTAATTCTCTAATCTGGAGAAGCAATTATTGGATGCAATAAGGATGGTACTTTGACCTCGTAATTTGCAGCAATCAAGATATATCTTGACGCAAGATCCAAATGATAAGTTTACAGGTTGTCTAGTTCACTAATGATAGGGTAAAAATTGTCTTGCAGGCACATAGAGAACCAGCAACTTGAAGGCACGTAGGGATAATACTTTCGCTCATATATATATATATATATATATATATATATATATATATATATATATATATATATATATATATATATATATATATATATATATGGGGGGGTGCATGAATGTATGTGTGTTACTTCATCAACTCATCCATCTAACTTGCTCTGACTGCCTTTGTCTGTCGATCTGTCTGTCTTTTTCTCCGCCTGTCGGTCAGTCCGTCGGTCAGTCTGTCTATCCGTCTCTCTCTCTCTCTCCCTCTCTCTCTCTCTCTCTCTCTCTCTCTCTCTATATATATATATATATATATATATATATATATATATATATATATAGAAGGGTTTTTTGGTTGATTCTTTGCTTTAATTTTGTCCAAAATAGCGACACTTTTTTGAGGAGAAAAATGTCGGCCATTTTTTCTATCATGTTTGAGTCATATGTGGTCCAAGGACAGCCAGTTTGTGTGCTTTTTTTTTCAGCCCAGAATGTAACGTTTTCATTTTGTGTCTTGTTAATGTAGATCGTACAGCTTATGATAACGTTGTCTACATTTATGGGAAGTGTCTGCAAACAGTATTCATTTTATGGTTCGATCCGCGTCCAGACCAATGTGCTCGGGGCTACTTGATACACTGTAAATGTATGCAATTGAAAAACAATAAGGAAAATGTCTGCGAAATAACAACGTGATTCAAGCAGGTCAATGATGTCCTACCCTTTTTGTCTTGTCTCCATCTTTCAACTTACTTCATTCCATACTTCTTACGCGAATGCATTCACCTTCTGGTTTAAAACTATATCTATCGCACCTGTACCCACCAGCAAAAGAATCAACTTGGTTTATCAGGTTATACCAACAATTCATTCTCCTGGAGTTCGTTTGACACTTTTTTCCAACATATGAATGACCATATTATCAATCTGTATGGATCCTGAACACCCAAGAAGTTTGTCTTTTTATTGAATTATTCAAGGGTTACAAATAAAACCATCTGAGAATAGGGAAGGTCTATGTCCAACAACAGACGTTGAGAGACTGAAGATGATGAAGTGAAAGGACTACCAACAAGACCCTGTTCCTCCCAATGTCTATAAAAGCAGGTATTCCTTCTGTGTATCTGTGTACGTAACAGTATTCGTAGCAGACTATATTTGGAAGAAATTGCATTTGCTTTTATAACATGCTTCAACAATCCCTTTGTTTCTCATACATTGAGAATGGAGAATCACTAGTTTCTTTTTCTGTTGTTTTTTTTGAGTTTTTTTTCTATTGATAAAAGATATCTCCAAACACTTACATTGAACAATATGTGTTTGAACTCTAAAGATGTTTCTGCTTATTCGAGTCCCCACTAAACTTTGCTCCACTCATGTTATCGCTTTATTTCAAACAAAGACAAAAAGCAAAACTCTTGTTTAAGCCATTGAAATGGTTACGAACCCCTTTTATCTCTTGCACACCACAAAAAAAACTCTGATGACTCATCCTAACATAACATCCTGAAGCCATTTCGGGGTCTAAAAAGGAAAAAAATAAAAATCCCGAATAAATTAATGGCAATTCCTTCTTTATTTCTATGGTTCCTTCTATATTGGTTTACAGCAAACTTTCCTGATCTAGCAGGGAAACCTGTACATCAGTGATTTGTTACAGGACTCAAATGGTTTGCAAAGAAGCAAATTCTTCTTAATGATAGGAATTATACTACCGAACAGAGCTTGTGTGCATTGTTCTGTCATATGAACATATGTTGCAGTATACCTGTAATTTATGCATGATCATATACACAGTAAGTTCAAATATGTGGGTCTGTGAGCCATTATTTCAAATAAATATATACAATACGAATGCATTAATTTTATAAATTTATTTTGCCATTCTCTGTGTGTATAATTATTGGTCATGCCCAAAAGTTATTTGATCATTACTACACTTTTTTTGAAAAACTATTCTCAATGGAATGTCTACATTGATAATCTTGAAACATATAATTTCCAACTCAAAGTTTACTGGGTCACTGATGTTTTTTTTTGTTTTTTTGTAAATGGGTTTTCATTCCGAGGCAACAAGACATGAAAATGTCTATGAATTTGAAACTGGCTAATAACATCTCTAAAACTAAATTTAGTTGTAGCTTTTCATTATCATTTTGTCGCTTATTTCCTAACATCGTATTGTTGCTATTGATAGCGTGTGTGTGTGTGCGTGCGTGTGTGTGTGTGTGTGTGCGTGTGTGTGTGTGTGTGTGTGTGTGTGAATATTGATTATGATTTACACCACAATATTGGGGTGAAATATCTATCCAGAAAGCCATCATTTATACCAATGATATTTAGTATATTTCCACCTTTCCTGAGTTCATTCTGTTTTCAAATGTCGATAGAAATTGTTTGATATTTAAGGCTCGTGTCTTGTAGCGACCTGATTTAGTAATTGATAATTGACTTAAGTAAATTCCATGTATATAAAGGAATCAGAACAGGGATTGGTTGTGTGTGTGGTTTGCAGGGGTCTATTGATTTGCGTATTGATGTACACCTGAATCAGGAAATAGATATTGAAAATATTCTGATTGATATCTTTGTCGTGTGTATGTAGATTAAATTGTCAGTATTCATGTGAGATTGAAGGTAGTTGTTACTAAGATTAAAAAGGAAATTTGAACTGTTTTAGGTTAAATAAGTTCATGTTAGACGGGGAATTCCGAAATTACGAATGGTGTTATCTATCATATAATAGCTACCAACGGGAGGCGTTCAAAAGAATGTCTGCACTTATGAGAGAGAAATATCAATACCTCTCAATCTAAAATGCAAAGTGCGAGGCATGGAGCCTGTAAAGAAAGTCCTGCGAATCCCCATTACAACCCTCTAGAAAAAATTCAAGATGAACTGGCTTAGCTACGAAATAAACTTAATAACTTTTATTTGCACAAAACATTGCCTTCTGAACAGTCATTAAATATCCCTCAAACCTGTCTATCTATCTATCCATCTATCTATATATATGTGTGTGTGTGCATGTGTATGTCAGTATGTGAGTGTTGCTAATTATCTTCACGAGTGTTTCTTCAAAATCATCATTCAATAACTATGCCCAAAAGATTGCAGCCTTCTTTTTTGAAAAAAAAACAAATGAAGACTGGCGAAAAACGATATCCAATTCAGACGTAATTTTACATTTGTCTTCCTTTTCAGGGAGTAACACTTGAATTTAAAATGAAAAAGAAAACAATTGGCAACACTTTACTTGAAAGCATAAACTCTTTCTTTTGAAAACAAGTAAATATTGTTAAAGTGGACTCAAAAATTAAAAGAAAAGAAAAATCGAAAAAAAAAACAAAACAAAACAAACGTTTGGATCCCTGCTGAGAACGCTGTTGATAATTGGTTTTCATTGTAAACTTTTGCACTCACGTTATAATTTGTTTGAGGTTCCCTAATTCTTATATGGCAAGAATGGTATCACGTCCCCCTTTCTGTCAATATTCAGTCTGTAAAACCTCATTATTATTTTGTTTCAATTTTCAGCGCAATCTCTTGCCAAAACAATAAACCAGTCTCTTGGGGTCAGGTTAGATAGCCAGTTCCAGCCGCCTGCACAAATAATTCCTCAGGGTATGAGCTAATTCAATTAAACATAGAATCAATGCCAACGAACAGCGTGATCAGTCAATGATCGTTTGAAATCACCAGTAACTTCTTTTCTATGAAGCCTATTAGAAAGACATTTCGATTCAATTGGAAATTCGCTTTAGATATTTTTCTCGCGATTTTGTCACGTTTAAATCTTTTTTTCTGGAGCAAACACAGATCTTTTAGTTCGCGAACATCGTCCAATATCCAAATATCCACAGTATTAAGAGGAAAATAATTCCAATATTGCTCACCTGTTAATAAGACACATTGCTGCCATTCAACATACACTGCTGTAAATATCTCGATTATTTTTTGTTTGTTGTGATATGAAAAAAGAGGAAGTTAATGTATAAATCATTAAGAGTTAACAGGTTTATTAAAACCAGAGGCATAGCTGGTTTGCAGCGGGAACTATGAAAAACTGATGTAACATTTATTCGACTGCTGTTGTTAGGAAATCAAGTAAACAAAACATGAAATGAAGAATTCGAACATGCACATGTATGTATCTGGATACAAATACGCACTCAAAGACAACTCTGCTCTGACACATACGTATGTACGTACTCAAGAGTAATCTATTCAGCGATCCTTTTTATTGTGTATTTGCTTGCCCAAACCTAAAGAAAACACATCCTACGTATGTGTGTGGGAGGTTGTGTGCACATGTATTAGCGTACCTTTGTGTGTGCATTTTTCTCTGCATATCATATTGGGTTGAATGATGGACAGAACAAAGATAAAAGTACTGTTCAATAATAAAGTCCTAAGCAAGACCATAAGAATAAAGGCTGAAGGATTAGAAGGAGTTTATGAATACTCTTATTACACCAATGGATAATGCTCGGGAAATGCCACTTATCAAGGCTGGAAATTATTTGATACTCATAGTGACCCCTATATTTCCAGTCAAGAATCAGTTACAAAACCTGTCATCTAGCTAGGTATCAAAAACATCTCTTCCTTCAACGGCCACCTCGGTGATCCCTGGACGCACATGGTCAAAGGATTTTTTTTTGCTGCTGTAGAGTTGATTATACCATCAACCTCCCATACTCGCTAAATCACGGTCAATTGCTAATAGGCCCCAGCATTTTGGACCAGTTATCTTCCTTCACCCCTCTCTAAACTTGCAGCCGGTGCAGTCTCTATTCATTAGCCACTACATATATTTATATACATATATATATATATATATATATATATATATATATATATATATATATATATATATATATATATATATATATATGTGTGTGTGTGTGTGTGTGTGTGCGTGTGTGTGTGTGTATGTGTGTGTGTGTATTGTCTTGCCACTTATCATCATCGTTATTTCGCCTCTTTAGCTCTTTTTGCCCCCCCATCCATACTAACCACATCTTTATAATCCAGTTTGGATAACTATGCCTCTCATTTTTACAGGCACAGCTTACCAGGCTCCATTCGGTGGATAGACGGAACGACATTCGACCGTTTATACAAATTGTCCCATAAATTATGATTCTTTCCTATATTTCGTTTTAAGGCTCATGAATGAGCGAAACCTACCTAACAGGCATGTTTTCCTCTTTACACAATCGAATGTATTAATGTTTCTATTCCATGTATTTCATTTACGTTCTTCAATTGTGCATTTAACGCACACAACTGAATATCTGTATGTGTCTTTTGCTCAATTTACTACTTGCATCCACATTTGTACCTACCTATAGATCTCCCTACTTCATCAACAACTCAAATGACGTCAGCACTAACACCCCACATTGTAGAGAGAAAATCTTTGGTCAAAGACCACATCATCTCGCCACATCTAACTAACTGCTATTATCTACTCCCTGTCGTAAAATACGGGGTCAATAACCCCTATAATATGAATAGTGACACTGGAAAACAACTTGTCAATATGCTTAAACGGTGAAATATACGATAATAATATCAACAATGACATTTGAGTACAAAACATGGAATTTATCAAATCCTGGAAAAAAAAACAAAAAAAACCTTAGAATTGCAATAGGAAGACCAACGTTAGGAATAACTCTTACCAACAGGAAGAGATAAAACACATATATAGAAGAAGACTAAACGGGATGGAAATCTACAAGAAACAGAGCAATACGATTGGCAGGGTGACTGGAGTGACTGAAATCTATTGAAAAGATTTTTCAAATGTTTAGTTTTTGAAGCTATGGAACTTTTATATCAATCTCTCTCTCTATGCCCCCCTCTCTCCATCCATCTCTATCTCTCTCTCTCTCTCTCTCTCTCTTTTTCTCTCTCTCTCTCTCTCTCTCTCTCTCTCTCTATATATATATATATATATATATATATATATATATATATATATATATTAGGACTTATTTGGAGATGCATCATTTCAAAAAAAGGTTCAATATATCACATCGTAATTTCTTACCATTGTATTGAATATATATAACTATTCCTTACGGCATAACTATCTCAGTTTTAGGGGAATATGCATTACTGGCAGTTGTTTAGCTAGGTAGGATTCCGAATGGAGAGTCCAGACTCGCCATTATGACCCCAAAGGAACCCTTCTTCCTGTTTTGAAGCCATAACATCTTAGGCTGACTTTGTTTTCTACGAATCTTTCTAACCAATGGAAGACATGTTTTCAAGGGTGGGAATCCTTCACAATATATGTAGGGCATAATGAATAATCTATGTTTTGAATTAATCAATAATTAACAAATAATGTGTCCATACACAGTTACTGTAAGGTCTTGTTCATTCCGTAGTGCTGATATACATGCACGCACGCATATATATATATATATATATATATATATATGTGTGTGTGTGTGTGTGTGTGTGTGTCTGTGTCTGTGTCAATGTGAGTGTGTGTGTGTGTGTGTGTGTGTGTATTATATGTGAGAAAAAATTGCAAAAACGAACTGAATACAGCAGTTTAGTTGCCAGTACCTATATTGGCGACGGAGTATAAAATGTAAGTTGTGCAAACGTTTCGGGTCAGCATCTCCCGTCCTTTGCAGATCTCCAAACATGCCAAACGCTTCAGCATACCCCAGCAAGAGTAGTTGTTCAAGCTGAGAAGAACATTTCTTCAATACCAAGCGTCCAAGCATAGCAGCTAGATGCTGTCCATCCTCCTGTTATATGGATATGGTCTATAGTTTTGAATATTATTTTTCAAAGCCAACCAGTAGAAGACAATACCATCTGAATAGAACATGTAAGGTGATATCTAACGGAATTACAGTGCATAATCAATGAGCAGAAGGAGGGTGTATTGACAGATTATATTGCATCAATTTATTTACGTTCACTAGGACTTTGTGCGACCCTGACAACGGCCTCGCTTTATATTCCCAAATGCAGGATTTCGCTATGAACTCTCTGGCACCAATCAAATTCGCAGGTGCCTATTGTTCGCCGCTGCTCAGCTCAAAGTTAATAATTGACAAACCATATGGAACCATTCTCAATGGTCAGAAGCGTAAATCCTCGAGGTCGTTTATGGATTAAAGCTGGAAGAATCGGGACAAATAGTTGACCACGCCGAAGCTTGATGAATACCTCGTGCATTGATTGAAAACTCTGAAATCGGATAAATCTTGGGGAGCAAATCATTAATAGTCAGTTATATTTTTCCATTAATCTTATAATGAGTTAGTCAGCACACAAAGCTGAATCGTGCACAATCATTCATGCACACTCACACATTCACAGATGTAGATATAAGCACACACAAATGCGTGCGCACTGAGTCACTGGGATATGAAAAATTAGAGAAAGTTGGTATATACATATTAATCTCATAAATTGGTTCGGAAGACACATGCGAGAATTATTTCTGTCCCACACATACCAAATCCACAGGAGTGTGAAATATATGTGTATCATCTCTACTATTTTATTTCTTATTGACTGATATAACATTTTGTCGTCATTGGCATCAGATAATTGAGTACTTTTTTTTTTCAACCTGTGCATAAGATTGAGTTTTTCATCATCTGTCTTTTAACGTCCGTCGTTGAACATAGACTTTCCCCAGGATTCCCCACAATTTTTTATCATGGGTGCTGCGGAGCCAGTACTTCCTGAATCTGTCCAGTTCATCTCTCCATCTTGTGCTCTGTTGGCCTCGGTCTATCATGTGATCTCCTGGGATCCATGTTGTGAGACGTGATGTCCATCGGTTGTTTTTCATTTCTGCAACATGGCCTGCCCATCGCCATTTGGGTTTTTTAATACTTTTTATGATGTCACAGACACCCACTTTCTTCCTTATATAATGTACTGTCTTGTGATCTCTCCATGTGAGGTTGAGCATTATTCTCTCATGCACATGTTGCACACACCTCAGATTGCAGGTCGGTCTCCTGGTTAGGTTCAATGTTTTAGCTCCATAAGTGACTATCGGGAGAATCCATTGGTTGTATACTCTTCTTTTTAGGATTATTGAGATGATCTGGTTCTTAAAAGTTGAGCTTGCTGAAAGCTTGCCATCCCAAAGTGATTCTTCTCTTGACTTCCTCCTCTTTTGTGAGTCTCATGAAGATTCGTTGTCCTACGTAGATATAGTGGTCTAACTTGCCGAGTTTTGCATCTTCTATCTTGACAGATATGGTCTTATTATCTAAATGATTATTGGAAATGATTTTTGTTTTACAGAAGTTCAAATGTAGGCAGAATTTTCTGCTTTCTTCGATTAGATCATCTACCACTTGTTTGAGGTTGTGTATGCTCTCTGCGAAAAGGACAATGTCGTCTGCAAATCTTAGGTTGCTCGAGTATACGCCGTCTATTTTGATTCCTCTATTTTCCCAGTCCATGTTCCGGAAGATCATCTCAATTCAGGCTGTGAAGAGTTTGGGTGAGCTGGTATCACCTTGTCTAACTCCTTTTTGGAGCTTAAACGGTTCAGAGTCCTTATGTAGCCTAATGAATGAGTCTCTGTGGTCGTATATGTGTTGCAGTTCTTTAACATATACAGGGTCTACACTTTGTAGGGTGATGGCCTTCATGACCATAGGAATTTCTGCAAAGTCGAATGTCTTCTTGAAGTGTATGAATGCTACTGCAAGTGGTATTTTGTATTCTGCTGCCTTCTCTTTCAGCTGATTTATTGAATGAAGATGGTCCATGGTCGAGTAATGTTTCCTGAATCCAGCCTGTTCTCATGGTTGGTTCTCGTGAAATGTTTTAGTAATCCGGTTGATTTTTGTGAAAAGTTTGTATATGCAGTTGAGCAGGCTTATAGGTCTGTAGTCGTCGAGGTCTTCGGAGTTATTTTTTTATGTTGAAGCATTATAAAAGCGGTGTTCGAGTCTTTCCAGACACAAGTTAAATAGAATAGCTAGCTTTCTGTTGACTCTCTTACCAGCTCTTTTGAATATATCGTTGTTGATGTTATCTGGTCCAGGAGCTTTTCCTTTTTTTTGTTTATTTGATGGTTTGCTCTACTTCTCATGGTGTAACTTCGGGGGAGTCTTCGAACTGATAGTCGGCATCTTGAGTATTCTGGTCGTTGTTGTATCGTCCATGTTTGGAAGAGTAGAGTTCCTGGTGAAATTCTTGGGCACGTTCAACTATTCTGTCTGTATTTGTTGTTATGTCCCCTTTTGCTTCGAGTATCCTAGTAATCTGTTTCTTTCCTGTACTTTGTTTATTGCTTTAAATCCTCGACGTTTTTCGAGGTTACTCTCGATGATGGCTGATATATACCTTCTTTTGTCTTCCTTTTATCGTTTTGTTGAGTTTGATTTCTTTATTTTTTCCCTTGTGGTCGTTGGTGGTTTGAGGTTTCCGCACTTTTCAATCAGTTTCCTGGTTTCATTCTGAGATTTTGCTAATGGTCACTGTGTTTCTTCGTTTGAATATATTGACTGCTTCTAATAAAGAGGTTGTTATTTTGTTGTGCAGTTCGTTGACGTTGGTGTCGTTTTCGTTGGTTAGGATATCAAATCTATTTTTCAATCCTAGCATGAAGGCTGGGATGAGTTCATTCGGTTCGATTAGTGGCTGCAGTCTTGTGTGGAACATTTTCCTGCGTTCTTTATCTGTGTTCATTTGTATCTTACATCTCACTATTCTGTGGTCGCTCCCTACATTCACTTGGTTTAGGACTTGGATTTTCACGACACAGATATAAACAAAACAGACAATTAATTTGTCGCAGATTGTTTTGGTTCTGAATACATTCTTTTGCATGAGAGAGCTATCTGAACAGAGGACCCTTCGTAAAAATTTGAGGTATATATGAAACCATCTGAATAACATGTGTTATATTTCTGTTTTGGACCGTTTTTTTATTACACTAGAATTTAGGAATTGATATAGAGCAGTTTTGATCAAATTGTCCCGGACAAAATTATTTACAGCAATGATCAGAAAAACACAGAAATGATTGCCGGTTGGGTCTGAACTCAAATCCTCTTCCATCGAAGCAAATGTTATGTATAGATACAAGAAATAATGAGACAAACAGAAAACACGGACAATTTGACCAGAGACAGAAAGAGGGAACTAATGACTTAAGTGTGTAATTCTGACCACTCCCTTCAGTCAGGGTCCTGGTGGCTCAATCAATTTGGGCAATGTATATGTAGAATGCAGAAAAATATAGGTCCAGAAAAGAAATTAATATGTAACTTTCTCCCTTTCTCACTGTCTCTCTCTCTCTCTTTCTCTCTCTCTCTCTCTCTCTCTCTCTATATATATATATATATATATGTGTGTGTACATATATAAATATATGCGTATGCATATATATATATATATATATATATATATATATATATATATGTGTGTGTATGTGAGTGCATGTATGCATGAATATATTCGTATATATGTGTGTGTGCGTGTGTGCATATTTATAGAATGATACACACGGAGACATATATATGTTTACATTGGTATGTATACATTTGTGCATATATATATATATATATATATATATATATATATATATATATATATTGTTGCAGATTATGGTGTATCCCATTGTTTTGTAAGATCAAATATCAAAACCTATTGATATTTCCTGTTAGGCCATCCGTACCAAAAGGCCCAGCTAAATCACTTTATTTGGATTGGGTAATATGCTCAGAACGTATCTACACAAACACATCATTAAGAATGTCACCAGAAAAACAACTGTTCTTGCTGGACCAATATTTCTGAATGGCTGAGCCACAGCACTTACTTACAGTTCAGTTGATGTGCTCCATTGACACTTAAAACGTCAGGACGCTCTTGATATACCTGCACTTAATTGATTTTGAACACGAAAGTATTAGTTGATCTAAGCAATAAACATTTTCTATACAACAATGGGAATGATAGAGGAAAACAAAACCGAGTTGACTTTCCAACTAAAGGAAAAGTATGACGAAGCGATTAAAATGTGTAGCAAGTGTCACTGTACTGCTCTGAAAGAGCTTTGTATTTAACATCACTTAAATTTTCAACTGACAAGGAGTTAGATAACTTTTATGACAACTTCCAAACTCGAAGAAAACCAAAAATTATTCCGATATTATATTGAGCGACGATGTTATTGGAAATACGTTTGCAATACGGATAACAAATTCGGAACGAGAGGGGTGAAACAGGAAACAGATCCTAAATCATGGATACTTTCTTTAGAGGAATACCAATGTAAAGTCGACTTTGAGGAACCTCAATCACTAAACCAAAAACAAAGTAGACTATATGCTTGTAAATGAGAGCAGCTCAGTCAAATATTTTCAGACTTCAAATCGATTCAATGTTGGTGGTGATCAAATAATGAAATTCCAAACTCAAATGAACAGAGAGAAAAATGTCTTACACCAAACAACAAACATTAAATGTACAAAAAAAAAACCTCACTGAATCATTTATACTTGAACTTGAGAACATTAACATACTCTATAATAATAGATACTAGTTAGTTCAAGCCAAAGATCGCACAAACCATAATCTTGGGGAAAAAGAAAAAACAGAGAAAACATGAAAGAAAATACCAAACTGCAGCCATAAAAAGTATTCTCGAAAGAGGTGGGGGATTCAAAGCCATTTGAAATTCTCTGGCTACAAGAATGAAGCAAATCACAAATGTTCTGGAAGCAAATGGAGACCTGAGAACCAATAAGTACCAAATAGTTGGAAGAGCCCCCGAATGTTGCTTCAACTTTTATCAATCAAATATGAAATATGGAACTTGAGTCGAGAATAATCATTTAAGAAACAAAAAAAAGGAAACGAACTCATAACAACATCATCGAACACCTCAAAAAATTCAGAAAAGTTATCACCTTGTAAGTAGCCATTCTTTCCAACTCATGCTACAAATCGAATAGATTCCAAGAAAATTGAAACGCTGCAAATGCTGTTATACGAAATAAGGAACACAAGAGGCCTCAACAAATAGTGGCCTACAATCCTACTCTAATCCATCAACAGATTATCCATCAAAATGATCACCAACTGAATCACCAAAATGTTGGATTAAAGCCAACCACAGAGACAAGCTGGTTTCAGGAAAATCAACCATCGACTATTACTGAAGCCATGAGAAACAGCAAATAGTATGCCATTTGCCGAAGCATTTTTGAACTACAAAAAGGTATGCAACCGAGTTGAAATCAAGACATTATTGACGCAATAGTACAACGAGTTGAAAGCACCGAATACATCAGTACTGCAACACATATACCAAGACAGCAACTCTTTCATCAGATTACATTGAGACTCTGAGCTGGACTGGTTGATACCAGCTCCCCAAAACCCTTTCCACTCTGAATTGAGATCTTCTCCCGAAATCGAGACATGAAACACGAATAATACGTATAAACCGCAATAACTTCAAACCGTCCTCTTAGCAAAGAACTTCATGATCTCTAAATAATTGTAAACGATGAAAAAATGGGAGAAATAAGGAATTTGGCTTCTGCATGAACTTTGGCAAAACAGATGTCATTTACGTAGAAGACGAGAACAAAATGATAAGAAACTCAGATCAAATAAAATAAACCACCATATGTATCTAAGATAACGAATTTACATGGACGTTGCAGCAGATGGAGAATTCAAGCAAATAATCTATTGCCAACTTTCCGATAGAGTAAATAAAATAATTAAGAACAAAATATACAAGTATGCCTAAAAAGGGTTAGAACGAATGTATCCTAGTTAAAGTCATTTATGGAAAACAAACCCATAGAACCTGACCCAAAGATTGACCTACAAACTGAGGACCATACAACACTCGCAAGAGAAAAACATGCTGAAGTTCACATGGATGGATTATAAAACAGCGCAGTATTTTAGGGGAGAGGCAACAGCGCAACAAATAAAATATCTTTTGGAAATGAAATCGACATGTTGCTAGAATGTCAAGCAAACAACGGACATAACCACTCACAACATGGATATCCAGAGATATTACAAAAATTGTGAAAAACAAAATGGTGTTGCGGCTGGGAAAGAACCTGCAACCAATGAGGCGGCTGCTTTAATGTTGTACTTACAATTTGTATAAACTGCCCCCAGCGATGCAATAAGCTAAAATAACTATATCAGCTCGATATTTTCATTTTGCCTATTCACATTTTATATCGCATTTGTTTCTTTCAATGCTGACGATTATGTTATTATAAAATGCACATATGATCCGACAAAATCTCTATTTCAAATTATATCCCGTTATTACATGATAAATGTATCGATTTTGCTTTGACAACGACAAATAATCCCAGAGGTCAAACCGGGGATGCAATATAATGTAATCAATTGCAAAATCCGGTGCATGATGGATTTATCTCATAGAGTGCTCAAAATATTCAGCTTTGAATATAAAATTGGTTTAGAGAAGAGCTACAAAAATAAAAAGAAATGGAACTGTCTGAACACAAATGGAGGACAACCATAAGACGTCCCAAACAGGAATCTAAATTTTACCTAATCAAATGTGTGTGTACGTGTGTGTCTGTGTCTGTGTACGTGTGTGTCTGTGTCTGTGTACGTGTGTGTGTGTGTGTGTGTGTGCGTGCACCATTGGGGAATATATTATCAAATAGAATGATTCTAAATTTTACTATATTATATCTAAATTCTTATTTTGAATGAGCTCCTGTTATCATAGGATGAATGTATCATTTCGCCAAGGCAATGTAAATAAAAAAAACAATTTAAAAAATGCTCTCGATGCTGAAATGGTTCCTGTGACCAAATACGTTGTCTAGGTCAAAGGGTACATTTCCATGTATTATTGGATGATCATTTCGAGAAGTTCAATACAATATAAATAATTCATAATGCTTCCCTACATAAATATTAGGTCTAAATATCCATATAATTTAAGAAACCCACGTATTTTTCTATCTCAAAAACGGAACACAGTTGTTATATAAATGTTGAGATGATATACAAGTAAGTCTTTTTCAGAGAGGATATTGAGATTAGCTCGATGTTACATCGAATATTTGATAATGCCTCCTCTTCCCTACCCAAATAGACTAAGTAAAAGTGCTTAACATTGAAGAACATGAAGACAAATCAGTTTCACGTAAACGGATAGATAAACAGTGCATTTTCCCTATTGTCACCTATGGCGCTGAAGCATGAGACTTAATTGGCTCTCGAAAATCCGTGCAATGTGTACAGAAAAGGACGATGCCAACTATCAAATGGTGAGAACACTAGACAGCACATAATATCTTAGAACAGACAACTATCAAAGATAATCCTAAACTTAATGGATGACTGAAAGGTTGGACATATCTTCGAAAAGTCAGAGTTTTACCCAAAATCACGATGCCACCAGAATGAAGGAAACTCTATTGCGTATAAGCTTTGAATGTGCACTTTTAAATAATTTTTTTTGTGCAATGCTGCTTTCAGTTTCGCTTTTGATATAAATTTCCATAAAATGTGGCTAGTCTAATTGTAACCTATTCATTACTATTTTATATTTTCATTTGTTTTTCTCTTGTGACTACACACACTCACATAAACATTACCAAGCTAATTTATTCTCTTTGCAAGACGCCTGTTATTGATTATTTATGGGCGTGTCTTGGCATTGCAATAACATTTTCAACATTTTAGTGAATGTGTTCCCCACATTTACAGCATTTATGAGATGACATGTTCACTCTCTCATTATTTATCTTAACTTTTGATATTTTTCTTTTATTCCAACTTAAGAATGATGGAATAATTATAAATTATATTGAAGACTAATTTGGAGTTATAGTATCTCAAAAAACTAGTTTTAACTAATAAAAACATAACTTTATCGATGGAGGAAATCATATTAGCAGTGATAGTGGGGCGATCAAAGGTCTGAATTCATCACAGCAGCGAGAGATATCTCATTAAACACCATTTTAGTAGGTTTGAAACTGGCCTCTTATTGAAAAATGGAAATAAGATATGTTTATTCTAGACAGAGTTGAAAGAACTGACGAAGATAAAAACTGAAATAGCGAACGTATTCTAAAAAAAGTTCCCCAAGAAAAATAACAGTTTTGTCAGTAACTCAAAACAAACACCCATGTGTCATATATCTTTTGGTAGCTTTCCGTCTGGGGGTGATCATTGGAAAAGTAAGATCAATGAATCTGCTTGTTTTCTTGCATTTATTTAGAGACTGATCACTGAAAGTCTAAATTTTCAATGGACAAGGGTGACACAAACTGAGTGATCAAATAAATATGATCTTAAATTGCAGCCTGATCCCCATTTCATTTCTTCAGTGCACCTTCTACGTGTTATACACAACCATTAGACCCAACTCATGAAACAAAAGACACTTAAAGTGACACTTTAGTGACGAAAATGATCGACAATTTCAGAAAAAAGTAGGGCATACACGTTTTTTTGTGTTTTTCAATGGAAAATGCATTCCTGTGAGATATGAATCTATCAATTTGTTGAGAAAAAAAATTCATAACATCGAAATTCATCATTGTAAGCATTGTAGTTTACGACGAGACGGATGTTGACTTTATTTTCGAGAATGCCTCTTCATTCACGAGTCGTAATTTTCCAGGATTTCTGTTTGATTTTTCGTTAATGGATTAAACTTGGTCGACAACCATCTTAAACTGACCTTTAGATCAACATAGAATTTTGCCAATGATTGTTTTTTTGATTTTACGGTTCAACGTGGGTTTTGGATTTATTGGCGAGGAGATGAAGGTTCTCGATATCATGATATGTCTAAGAAGGAAGTGACCCTCATTTTTGGATGAATTACTCAGTTTTCAAGATTTTACTTCAGTAACAATGATCCCAGCATTGCTAGATTGGCAAAAGTGCGTACATTGACATGGGGCCTCTTTCAATTAAACACAATTCGTATTATCTTTATCACTTCAAACTTGAATAAACACAATCAAAAATGATATCATTTTCTGTGCATCCTTGTATATGCTAAAGCCCAAACAAACCAAGCATTTTGACAATGATTTATTTGCTGTCAGTTATATATCTGAAAGTTCATGGAAATTACCAAACGAAAATAATTTTAAGTAATGTTTGTCAACGAAAAATCCATGTCTTTTTCTTTGGATTGTGGTCTAACAGTTATTCGTTAACTATTTATTCACGCTAATATTATCATCAAAATGTTCCATCTACCTGTCACTAGATTTTGTACGTGTTTCTTTCATTTTCATTTTATAATCTCTTGCATATGATACACCACGTAATTCATTATGCAAAATAATGACAGACAACATAACGTAGGCGGTTAAATTAACTTAAAATGTCTTCCCAGTAATGCCAATCAGATTTAAAGCCCATTTTGCCACCTGTTTTTGGAAAACTTTCTTCTACAGCTAGACTGATATAATTCTCCACATCAAAGCAAGAGATAGCCATATGAACAAACTGTCAACAGCTGTAGCCATGTGCACTATTTTGACTACTTTCAGTCAGTTTACTACGAACAAATATCTTCAATTTTTACAGAATCAACTGGTAACAATGGACTAGAATTTGACATCCATTATTTTTATTTTCTACACTGCTTCTCAATCTTTCGAAATATAGTTCAATTTCAAGTTACATCTTAATGGTTAAATGTTTTTTCATTCTATCAACAGATAGCTAATGTTTTGGACTCTGTTTCAATCGTTGTTAAACGTGGTGCCTTTTCCTAAAAAGGATAATCAAATAAGACAAGGCTTGTTATCTGAGTTTGATACGGCCGATTATATTATATGCAAAAATTTAACAGACCCCACTGAAAGCAAGTTCCCCAAATTTTGAAGGACGCTAAATTTATAACCCTTCGAGGGGAGTGGTGGAATGAAATCCATATCGCTTATTTGAAAAATAAACCTAAGGAGTACTGAATTTTAGCAACATATCTTCCAAAGTAACAGAGTTTTGAAGTCGCAAAATTATGCTAACGGCTTGTAACATACGAATTCAAGCAAAATCATGATTTTTCCAAAGTTCTGAACTATAAAACTGATATATTCGAAGTGAAAATGTCTCCATAAAGGTTATCACCGACTGAAATTTCATCAAAATCTAAGATAGTCTATCTGAATTTTTGAGATGAGGTATTATTATTATTTCTATCATCATATGGTAGGTGTGGGGAAGTAACGGACCGAACACTTTATTCAACCAACGTAGGTATATTGACTGCACTCCCTTCTTAGCATTCGTAGTATTATTATTTTCTCACACTGGGATTGAACCTAGAACCATTAGATTACTTGCAGTAATTCAGTCTGATTCTGTAATCACTACGTTATGTGTCCATGATACCTGATGAAGGCCGTAGAGTACAACGGCTGGAACGTTGTATGAAAAACAACCAAGATGAGGATATTCCGAATAATGATAGAAATAATATCGAAGATGTTGTCCATGAGAGGATTCGGATTAATCTTCAAGCGTTTTCCCCTCCTGTGAGTCCTTGTCAAAAATCCTTTCTTTCTTTGCTCAATTTTCTTGATTGTTTTCCCCTATTTTCGATACTGACATCTCATAGTGAATTATTCTGAAATCTGTTATTTCCCAATTTGGAATTCATTTAACTAGTTCTTTTCTTACTCTTTTTGACAGGCAAATATATTTCAGAAATGGCCAATTATTGTCGCGGGTAAGCAGTAACGACTACATATTGACGATATATTATTTCTGAATATTTTTGATCAATGTGATCTCCATTAGTACGATTCCTATCTCAACCAAGCTGATTAAGTCTTAGTAAAAATGTAATGTTGGCTGAAATATTTTGAATCGTCAGAAACTTTCTGAGTCTATCCTTATTTTATAGCATTTGTGTGCCATTTCAGATATTCTCATCGAATCGCTGAAATCACCATCGTATTGTTGCCTCGTTACCAGTTCTACTCAAGTGCTAATTCATCCTTTCTCTCCTTTTCAGCTCTGATGCACATTGAATCAACCAGAATACGTATTTGTTATAAAATATTTAAGAATGAAAAACAATGTTTTCTTTCTGTCCATATGAAAAAAGCCTACCGTAAAAAATATAGATATAAACATAAATAAATACATGCACTTAACTTGATTAATTTTTCAGTAAGTGCATCCGTGAGCCTTGAGAAGGTTCTCAAAAAGTGAGATTTTGAAAAACATCCGCAGGAATCTTTTGGGGTAGGGGCAGCGGATGATCCATCCACGATAGAAAAGTATGGATGGAAACAGACATACTTTTTGTGCCCCAAAACATATTCATTCCAAATCCTGATGGCTTTTTTTTTGTCATTTGTGAGAGAGCAAGAAGGAGAATGTATCTTAGTTTGGAGAATTCTGCTAAATGTTCCCTCTCTTACAAACCTCACCTCAAAAAACTCAAGCCACAACAGCAAGTAGACTGACTTCGTTGAGAGGAAGGAAGTGCTTCAATAAGAGGTTATTTTTCAAAATGCATGAACAAAGATTATAATGAATAATAGAAACAGGAATTTTTAATAATATTTCTTTAAAGAATAATATTTGTTTGAATAATCAAATGATTATATTTAAACGATAAAACCGTCCGTATATCCAAATATAAAAATTACTTTTGATTTCAATAATTACTCATAGAATTGCCCTGTCTTTACACTTCTATAAGTGTTATGTAGGAAACTTTGAATAAAGTTTTTTCAAATCTCATCATGTACGTATTTTTGTATATTTCACCTCTAAAATTATTGGTTTATTTACTTTTTCTGTATAGTTTTGGGAATAGCCGATTGTGAAGTTCACACTTTCGAGCAATCAATATTACTAACAGTTCATTAAAAAATAGATATCAATGATATATTTGAGAAGTATGGTGGATCGTCATTGTTACATTTCTGCTATCATTCACTCTTAATTGTTGTTGTTTTTCATTGCAACTGAACCAAGGAAGTGTTCTTTTCAGTAGTTAGGAAATAAATTAACTGCGTAGATTAGAATAGACAATAACTCCAATGTGAGAATCAAACATGCCCCTAGGCTGTTCTTACCATTGAACTATTGAGAATATTTGGCAAACTCACACCCAATAACTATCTTTACTGAATCGTTTGTTATCAAATGGCAAGTTCAATCCTATTTCATTTCATTTTCATCAATTCTATTAGATGAAATATTGTGAAAAAATTTCGTTTGCAATTTGCTTATATCCTAATAGATAGAGAGTGAGTGTAGATCAGAGGATCACGACTTGGGTTCTGACTTCGATTGTATTCTTCATCCCAATCCACGTTTTGAATTTATTTACTCATTACTGAGTTTGACTTTATTTGCAGTAAAATGCAACAGCAATTTAGAAAAATATACTGGCTCTGCAACTCCCATGATAGAGAAGTAAGACTGATCCCCGGAAGGCCTGTGTCCAACGACGGACAGTAAAAGACCAATGATGTTGATGATGACGATCATGATGATCATGTTCATGATGATTATGATTATCATGATTATGCTCATGATGATTACAAATTACAATAACAATTCACGATATCTTACTAATGGATACATATACATTTTTATTGTTTTGAATAGTTTAGAAAGTTGATTTTTTTCCGTTTTCAAATTAAATGCTATCTTATTTCGATCTTCATCTTCTTGTTTTCCATATTATTTTCTTTGACATTAGTTTACTCCATGCTTTAAGTCAGGTAATTGGTTGAGTACAAATAATACAACATGGCCCCCTCTATTCGAATTAATCCTGACAGAATCAAATGATAAAATTTCCTGTATACAGTATATCATGTATCAAAATCTAACACTGTGGTAGGATATCCAGATTTATTTTGCAAAATGATTCTTTATAAAACACAGCCACAGCCAAGTATCATTCATGACAACATCAAAGAGTGTATGGTCTTGAATCCAATATTTTAACTGGTAAAAACTGTTATGTGATTATTATTCTCAGATTCACAATACCAGAAGATACAAAATATTAAATAGCCAACAATACATTTGATAACCTCAAAATCAAGAACTGACATTTTGTGTGATAAAATCCTTACTCTATTTTTCTTTCTTTCTTCAGCTCCAAAATTATCCTCCCTCAATCTTCCTATCTATCTTCAAATTTTTTTAAAATTATTTTTTTAATCCCTTATTCTACTTTCTTTCATCCTCTTCTCCTTCATCCTATTCTACTATCTTCTGTTTCTGTATTTTTCCCCAAAAGTTAAGCCTCATTCTTCTCTTCATGCAAATAATATTCGAGCAGTTGATACATTAATTAGTTATATTTCCCTGTATTGTGCTTTGAAGCTACTTTACGCTGGCCCCTGTATATAATAACGGTGTTGCCATTGGGTCTGACTGAGCAAGAAATTTTATGGGCCGCTGGATTCAAGCATTCACCATTATGATGCATCGTTTTTAATAGTCAGAACTAAAAGGCCTCCCCGGGCAAAGAGACAAGGCATCATTCACTATAAAACTAACTGGATACACTCTTCCAAGCGATTAATAGATTTCTCTATTGTCAATGCTATGATGGCAAAGATGACATCAGCCAAAAAAGGTCAAGCAGTCTAGATAATTGATCAATACAAATCAATCGATATATACGCCTTTGATCAGCATTGTGGAAAAAGTAGCTTTCTGTACAATATCCGGAGAAAAAATAGTCTTTTGTCGGTTTCTCGGTTGTTCATAAAGAAATAAAAGAATGCAGAATATAAAAGAAAAAAAAAGCATCTATTGTTTGCAGCTTTGAATAGAAAGGCGTAATGTTTTTTTTTACATAAATGTCTGACATTTTGTCGCCATTATTGACTTAATTTAAGCCTATATTTGTTATATAACTTAATGCAATTCATTTTTACTTGAAACATGAATAGACTGCAGCAAGTCCATTAATGCTTTTTTGGAGCTCTTGTGTGAATGAGATTTTTATGGTAACGTTCTCGTTAAGTTGACCCTCTTCAAAGTGAATGAAATATTATCAACGGTTTGTAGGACAATTCACTGAGCCTCTCCATTTTTACAACATAGTGTCTTGAGTCTTTTTTCGATGATTGCTATTATCTGTCTTTTAGTTTTCTTTCTGATATGGGCAACGATTCTAAATCCCTCAGCGAATTCGAGAGAAATAAATCCAGACTGTACCTGACTTGGCGGACTTTGATGGAGAAAAGTTCTGACATCACAACACTGCAGAGGGAACTGAGAAATTAATTAGACTTTCATTATGTTTATTCCAACTAACTTGCTTCTCTCTACCAATTTAGTAACATCCCGGGGCAGTTTTTCCAAAAAATACCATGTAAAGTCACATCTGATTGGTTTTCATGACATCAAGGCTCCCAAACTGGTTATACCTATACTGAAAATCTTTCAATACTTTATTGATCCAGTGCAGGTAAGGTTGTGGTCTTTTTTTTCTTGCAGGAACGGTATTAACATTTAGTCAATGTAATACAGAAGATATGCACATCATATTAAGATTTTTTTGAATGTAAGCAATTCCTATTGTAATTTTGAAAATAAGCAGTATAGTGTCCGTCTGCACTTTTTTTGCATATATATATATATATATATATATATATATATATATATATATATATATATATATATATATATATATATACAATAAACATGATTCTAGGTACAGTGAATTCTGATTATGGAATAATTCCTCTAATTTACCTATTAGGTGATAGTCCTGTGCAATCTATGAATATGAATTGAGTTAGCATTGAGCATATTGGTGCTATGGGCAGTGATTAAATGAGCTATTGTAATATCATGAATGAAAATCAGATAATGCACCACAATTTGCTATTTTATCCTCAATTGAATCAACGTTAAGGTAAAAATACATAATTATATATATTTGGACAAGTAGAATAACGAAGCATTGATTTTTAAAGTCTTTAGGTCATTCCATTAAGATATCGTGTCGAGGAACAATAAAAAAAAGTCATTCGAGATATATTATCGCAAAAACATATGACCGTGGAGAAAAGAGTCAATCAGTCAAATCTTGCCAAGTATGCCTAGTGAAAAGTTTCGGTTTATTATATAACAGAAACCGTACATTGTAGATGACTGTAGGTGTTCAAAGCAAGAAATAAGAAGATAAATGAGAACTCGTGTCTGGCGTACTTAGTTTAAGAATTCTGATTAAGACTTGCTCTTCAATTTCCTGTTGGAAACAAAGCCGCCATTAGCATCAGTTCAAATTAGTAAGCGGTGTGAATTGCAAAAGGGTCATGTACACCATTCTATCCAAAGAAAGCATCATGAGATGAACACAAAGGCAATATATTCTATTCATTTATCATGAGACATATTGAGTTCATATACATGCATTTATATACGAGATTGAAATTGCATTGTCATAGGCTTTATCAGACAAATGATTTCAACGTTCTGTTCATTCGTAAACCTGTGAAGAGAATAAGGTGTTATATACCAATACCAACAAAAGTCACAAGCCAAGTATACCGAAAAAAAAAAACATCTTTTAACACCTTACTTCTCGACAAAATTTGCTTCAAACCGAGTGATGAGATACCATGTATTTTATACATAACTTTGTTATCTAATTTTTCGTGAATTTTACTTGTTCTTCTAGTGTTATTTGTTAATTTTTCTCAACCCTTTTTTTTTTTCGGTTTTACCAATTTTATTTTTATTGGTTATTTTTTATAAATCTTTGTTCATGTCCAGTCAAGAATATGATGCTTCTTGTTGATCGTTATAGATTATGCTTGTTTTACTTGGAGATTTCCTTATTCTTTATTATCAGTCTTGTTGGTGATTGAGGTTCCTTTCACTGTGTTCCCATGATATTCTGTGATATTTTCATCGGTAATTTGTTGCATTTTATCGATTTGATTTGATGATTTGATACAGTATAACCCTCCAAACAACGTTGGATAACTAGTGTGTGTACACACACACACACACACACACACTCATATATATATATATATATATATATATATATATATATATATATATATATATATATATATATGTATTATTATTGAGTCATTCACAAACAGCTGATTTGTTGTATTACAACACTTCAGTGTGGCTATAGAACTTTTAATTTTCTCATCCAGTACAATGAGGTAGGATCGAAACCTTAGCTTCGAACCCAGCTCTTCCATGGAACTGTAGGGAGCATTCATTTACGCATATATATATATATATATATATATATATATATATATATATATATATTCCCCGTCCACCAGAGTGCTCTATTCCATGTTGGAAGAGCATTATACATATGATTGATTACTGCACTTTTATCAAAATTGTCTCATTTCATTTTCAAGCATATTTAAAGTGCTATGATGTATTCAGCAATACACGTTTTTATACATTTTGCGTTCTGCATTTATTGGAATATCATGTACATGAATTGAACTCTCTGTTGACCTCGTGTGACTCCAGGTTTATTACAAATAAACTTGACCTCTTTCTAACCAAGGATGACAATATCATGTCAATTGAACAACCATGCCCTTTTATGACTTCTTACTCACTACTGTGTGTCCATTCAACCTCATTTATGGTATTAATAGGTCTCTTATCGAACATGTTACTCATGTAGATGTGATTGCTGTAACCGCTTGTCCTATAGTGCTACCATAGGATTTTGTAATGATGTTAATTCGAGGACATGGTGTCAATTGGGAATTACCTTCATAAGTTGCGCCAAAATTTCTGAAAAATATTTCGAAAAGATCTGTATCAAACATAAATAAGAAAATGATGAAGAGCCTGGAGGAAGTGTAGACAAACAGTTTGTTTCAAGGGACAAAACAGAATTTTGGTTTCAATTTGCTAAAAACAACAACCAGCATCATGTAAGGACTTGGCAAAACACTGCGGTGTTTTGTAAAGTCTGATTATTGTAAGTTTGTTAACACTTTTTTTAAGCTTAAACTTGTAGACTTTTAAAGGTGCTTAGACTAACAGAGGCAAAAGAGAAAAAATAAACAAAAAATAAACAACAACTAGTTTAAGCAGAGCTCTTTGGTACTGGGCTTCTGAGAACTTGATGAGGGTAATCATTGTTGACATTGCATATAATAAGTATATAAATCACGTTTCATGAACATTTTTATGTGTATTTATTTTTGGAATCAACTGGCGATGATCATATTCTGTGACCGATAAACAATGTATAGCGTGCACTCTTTTTATCATACAAATTGTCACTGCAGTACACCATAAAAGTACTAACACATTGAAACGCTTCATTCGTTCGTAGTTTCAAAATTACGACCCCTTCTTGGGTTAGCCACGTATATATATATATATATATATATATATATATATATATATATATATATATATATATATATATATATATATATATATATATAATCGATTGGCTCAGATAACAAAAATCGAAATTTACAAGTGTTTGACAGCTTCAAATGCAGTCATTGCATTTTCCTTGTCTTTTTTCAAATCATTTGCTGTGCTAATGTATATAAAAGTGGATGAGAATATTACGTATTAGTTTCAAAAGTTCTATCTTTGATATCATGGGTTAAACAAATGTATGATTTTCAAAACAGTCGATCATTTTTACAAGGTAGAATGTCAGTGAACGATCAATCCCAACGGAATACTTACAAGCTGCTGTCTGGTATCAGATGGAGGAATGACCTTCCGACACATTTATCAAGTTGTATGTTCCCCTTAATCCAATACATTTGTTAGCTACCGTTATCTTAAAACCAGTTTTGTGTCAGGGCCACTTCAGTAAATTAAAAGGTGGTCTCTCAAAGGAATCTGGAATTTTATCTATAATTTGATAGAGATTCATTTTGACCCTGGCTCTCTTATAGTAAAGCCCAGGAGAAAATTACGATGGCTTACCAAACTTTACGGATGGACAGTTCACAATTGTTCAACCACTGTTATAATAAATTACCTAAAAGGAGTAATTATACACTTTGATCATCTGCGTTTGTCCCATCGACTATGCTGAAGACTCATCACCTGTTCATCATTTGATGTTCTCATGGTTTACGAATTGTTGTCTTGTCTTGGAGGCATGTTTGCAGTGTCTGCAATATAGATACATAAATAGGTATTGTAATCACTAATTAGAAACTGTCATACAACCGGAGTCTTCTTTTGAAGCAAGCTATGTTTGGGATGATCAATCCACAAGTAACCTTTCAGGCCTTTTTTAGTGCTGATCACTGATTCAAGAAAAAGCAAAAAAGCTACAAAAATCCCGGGGAAACACATATGAGGGATTACATAGACATGAAGCAGTAAAACCAAATGACTCCCTCGGACTTTCCAATACATCGATGGTTGGATTAGTTTGATTCTAGTATGATGCAATGGGTATGAGGCAGCCTGTAGAAATCTATCTCATTATCCAGTAGTATGATATTCATTTGCGAAACTGACTTGCAAACCATTACAAAACAACATGTCACTTTGATATGCCGTGATATTTCAAGGAAAGCATCCATCTAACATTCCTCTTTTCCAAATGATCTCCTCCCTTGTTGTGACACTTTTCATTTTACATTGAAAATTCAAGATGAGAAATCAGCTAATACTTATGGTATATCACACACACACACACACACACACACACACACACGCGCGCGCACACACAAATACATACACATGTTGGTCCAAAATGTGTGTAGAGGCCCCCAAAGAATCATTTTCTAGGGGAAGCAAAATAAAACGTTTTCATATGTTGCGTAGTGATACACTTACTAAATTTCTCAATGTTCTCCCCTCAAAACCAGACCTCTATCGTCCAGGGACGCACAATCTTTTGCTTACTTTGCTGGTTAGTCACGCCATTTGTCGGGCTACGGTGATTCCTTAAATGTGTGTGTGTGCACGCACGCACTTGGACGTATATAATGCAAGACAATATTTTTCCAGCTCACAAACGTTGTTAATTTGAACCCATTTGGTACAAGTTAATATTTCAAGGTAGTAGTTTCAATTCTGACTCGTTGTCATGACAAAAATACTATCGTAACAAATGCATAACAAGTCCATCGATTTTCCATATTCTTTAAGGCATTCCAGAATCCTATTATGAAACATTATCAAATTTTCAAACAAATTAGAATCATGTTGTGATTCCAACAAAGGAATCGGCAGCAAGATCCTTAAATAATCATATAATCCCATTCCCAGTTATAAAAAAATATTTTGTCAATTCAATTTTCCTTTTGCTTTTACAAAGTTAGACATGGACAGCATAACACCCATCTGTTTTGCGCATGTGCAAACAAGAATATTGAATTATGTTTTGTAACACCCTGAATATCAGAGAGAAATACAATGTCAGCAATTCAGTGTTGCTTTCTTATTGCATTCCTTCAATTAACATACCCCAAATCGTTTGGAATAATTTTGAATAATCTCTGCATGCAGAGACTGTTCCTTTTTTGCTAAATCACCAAGCAAAATGGAATATTATCAGACAGTATTAGCGTCTTTAAACGGATTATGAATCTCCAGTTAAAATCTGGTCAAGATAAATGTATATTAACAATATGAGTTGGAGAATGCTTCATCTAAAATGCTCCAAAAAGAGATTAAGAATACTGTTACAAGGTGGCAGATCAGAAATAACGGTAGACAATTGGAAAAAAGATTTGTTACAAAATGAACATCGATTTTCCGGTAGGCCCAAATATTGAGGCTTCTGTTGTTTGTAGTAGTCTCCTTATGTTAATTGTGGGGGCCAAAGAGTCCCTACACCCGATGTGTGTTCATATAAAGCTACAATGATAAGAGGGTTGAAAACTAGTGGGAATATTATTATCAGTAGTAATAATAGGAGTAACACCATCATAGTCACTGATTGAACAATCATGGCTAAGAAATGCATCGAAGAATAAATATAGTCGGAGCAAATTTTATCCATGACATCATTAGCGTTTTCTACTGCAAAACATTGGAAGGAGGATAGAAAACAACTATTATTATTAGATCCACCAAAATAAGACTCAGAAAAGTTGTTTATTGTTAAAAAAATCAAGAACAATCATTTTGAAAGGGGTCTAATGGAGCACAGTTTCCAAGTTTATAGACGGATTTGTATGGCCAGGAGACCTAGAACATACATTCATAAACAAAAGCACAAGCACAAGCCTTCTTTAAAAAGGGATACAACACTTAACCTACTTTGGTGGACATGGTTTTTGAATATGAATAATGATCCTGATATGAAATCAATAATGCATCACGTGTTGATGATTGAAGAAGAAATGAGAAAAACAAGATTGCATTGAAAAATGATAATCTACAATGGAATT
>OY735208.1:65841767-65924267 GCA_963457665.1 Thysanoteuthis rhombus
ATGGTTGCCTTAATCGGAGTTATTAATTCATATAAACAATGATATACGATACAGAAGATTGCTAAGACATTTAATGTGTTTACAATTATTTGCTCTAGCTTATTAATGTTACTCAACTTGTTATTTGGCTTCCAAATGAGATTTTTTAAAAATCTTAGCAAAAAAAAAAAAATTCATTCGACCATATTTAAATGTTTTGTTTCGACAAATGTTTTGACGGACCACGAAATTTGATGATTTACACTTATTGGAATCGCATATTATCAGCAGTTTCTGCGAGATCAATTTTTGATATCTAGACTATTCATTCAAACAAATGTTGCTTCCAACGTCAGAACAGCTGAAGACAGGAGAAAAGGTTCCATAATTAGTTAACATAAAAAGCGTCATATCATATAGGGACGGCGGTAGACAGCATTCCTCTCAGGTAAGTAGACAAATGAGTTATAGTCTGACGGAATATTTCAGTCGCCCGGTCTTTTTATCAGAAATTGTGCCCGTAATTCTCATCTCCACATAACATTTTCACTGAAGGGTATGAGAATCTTTAAATGTTACAAAAGCTACATAAATATATCTATTGCTCAGTGACATGAAATGTTCTTGAAAGAATGGACCATGAAGTTGTCAGAGATATGGCCGGATATTGTGTCATAAAACTGTGGGAGTTTTTCGATTAAGTTGACGCTGAAAAAATAACACAATGTTTGTTTTTGCTTGATTACCTGGACAATACTCAAATATGTTGGGACAAAGTCAAGTAATGATATTAGCTTCAGTCCTCCGATACATTTTACCCGAAAGCAACGCATCTACCCAGATTTGACCCCAGTATTAGTTAAACAAGAATTGTGTTCAATGCTATTATAGGTGTGGTGATTGTACTCCAAAAACTTGTTAAGGTTTCAAAAAAAAATTAAGAGTTACTCCCATTTATAAAAGTAAACTGTAAGGAAATCCTTATATAACAATATTGATTTTTTTTCTTCATTATATAGAAGACACATGAAAGGCATTGACCGCTCTATAGTAAAGTGACTAACCATCACATAACAGGAAGGCGCCATTAATATTTATAAGTTTCTCTAGATTAACGTTATGTTTTCAATCCCTTGTATTTCCATAGTACCTAAAAATAAAGATCAATCGATCCATGATTGAATATGCACCTAAAACATATGGTTCCCGACTTACTCATTAATCCCTGACCCAATTGTGAGATCGTAAGCCAAAATATTGTAACTCGAATGCGTTGTTTATTTATTTTGAAAATCATTCTTGATTACTGATACTATTTAGTTGTATTTATGATCAGAAAATGATCAAGACTCTGAAATATTTTATTAAGCAAACTTAAGTTTGAGGGTATTTATGTTTGAGAAAATTTGCTTTAGTGTCAACCATGTAGATTCATTCTCTCTCCCACCCCCTCCCTTATGGCCCCAAGATAAGCTGGCATTTTCAACCTCTCCCTAAATTATGGTAGTTCTTACATACACACCTTTTTATTTACAAAGTAATTCTTCCTTTTTCTGTAGTGAATAGTCCCTTATCATCACAAATAATACATTGATACAAATTTAAACACTGTCTAGGTAGTCAGGACGGACTTCCAAACATTCTTGTTGCCATAGTGTAGGTGACCAAGATCTTACGGACAATCCACTACTTGACCATGCATTCTTCAAGTGACGTTCCTTTTTTTCCCTTTTCGTACATTCCTCCCCCAATTGCATCACTACTGTCTTACCGGACACTCCTGCGTCCCCTATTTTTTTTTTTTTTTTAGAATTTAATAACAATCAATCTAACCTTGTGATAAACTTGTTCCTGCGTTCAGTCTATGGACACATGGTTTTCAAGAATTTATCTATCCTTGGAAAATTATCTGGGGGGGGGGTGATATTTTTAGCCATACGATACTACTCAATAGTGTGCATGGTATAATACTTCTATAAAGAATATATTAATGAATATTGGATATATGTTTAATGAATATACCAAAATAGTTTTTGCCACATTTACTTCCAGATTTTTAATAATTGAGAGTCATTTTGAAATTTTTTGTCCGTATCACCGTCTTATTAAAGCCAAGTTCTAAAATTTCAAGCAATTTCACTGCTTTTAGATATATTAATCACGATATACTTATTATCTGAACTAATTTTTTTTGTTTATCTTTTTACTCTCAACGTTGAATCACTGTTATCCTCAGACGTAGTTGGAGGGCAAATATTTTCAAGCCATTAATCCATTCTGATAGCAAAAAATTGCTTACACAAAATTTGGACGTATGCATTTTTGAAGAGCTCTGTTTTCAACAGTTCTGCTACTGCAAAATGAAGAAAAAATAATTAAATTAATTGCTGCAAGTCTCCAGTCATGTGATACTCATTGGGGATGTTATTCTGATATAACAAAAAAATCCTTCCCGCTAAAAAACGACGGGATATCCCTAATCTCTCAGACTCTTTGCCCCTTTGCTTGATTTCTAAGCCCGCTATCTGCCATCTTCTTTGCCCTGACAGATTTACAAGTTCATCGAATATTCATCTCATTAATTATTGATGCAACTTTGAAATCCTCCAAACTGTAGATTAAATCCACTACTCAAGCGATAGAACACGGACTGTGTCGCTGAAGTTGTTCAAATAATATTATTTCTAGATTTCTACTAGGCTTATGCATGCACAGCACAAGTTGAAAAATTATTAATTATCAAGTATCAAAGGTTATCACTGATAATGGGTCTCTCTACTGGAATAATAATATTGTACACAATCTTATTAGTCATTACCCTCCCCTAAGTTGTATTTGTTTTTGAACTGATATGTTTATCCACGGTGACATGATAGTAAAAATTTAGATGAATCGAACATTTTGACTTTTAATCGGCTATTTAATGCTTGTGGGTTAATATTCTTGCAGATGGCTTAGAGGAAAAATGATAGTTGTACATTTAGGGGAAAATTATGACAAAGCATAAAATTCACAATTGACACAATTATTTGTGTTATATTTACAATCGATAAAAATGTTGCAAAAATCTATCAAATGGCGTGCTCAATGTATCACAAATTTTGTTGATAAAATTTGTGTCTGCAGTGTAAGAATCCTAAAAGAGATTTCAGTACTTGGAAACAGATGGAATGGAGGAATACTTCATCGGAGGATCATTTGGCAACAACTGAGAAAAGAAAATTAGTGATATGGTCAATGTGTTTGAATTGCATTGAAGTAGAGGGAAAAGTTATCCATTACGTGAAAAAATGTAACTGCATCATTGATGCTTGACAATACCTCATATTGTAAATGTCTAACTACAAATGATCAGTGGCCAATTCTCAAATTTGGGTGGAATTCTAAAGATTCTTGGATGTAGAAGTTTGACTTTTCAATGTACTTACATTGCGAATCGTTCAACCCCCATTCGAATTTTTTTTATTTTTATTTTTCATTTTAGTGGAAAAGACATATCTCCAAATGGTACTTACTAAATTCCTGCTTAGGGCTTACTAAGATGAGAAAAATCAGGGGGAGGCTTAGTATTTGTTTCGGCGAGCTGTTGCATACTGACTGACGGACAGGCATTTGGTGAATCATAATAGGACGTATCACCTCTAGTCTGGCAGGTATTTTGCTACCTGTTATATACCTTACCTGTTCCAACTGTCAATGAAAAAGGTTTTTTGAAAAATCCATCAAATCATACCGTAATAGTTCCTACATGAAACCAGTGAAAATAGTCAGATGTTTACTGAGCTGAGATTATCAACGTAATGCTACAGAATTACGATTTCACTGAAAAAAAGAAACGGATGAAATTTAAAAAAACAACAAAAACAAATCCATCCTGAAGAAATTTTGAACCCACAAACATGGCGAATATTCATCAGTTTTTCTAAGAAATGTTGAGTGAATTGGATCGATACTCATCACAGGAATTCTAAAGTGGAACTTGCAATTAAAAATGTATTGATTTAATAATCAGTTCCAACGTGATTCCACATTAGTTTATTGCTGTATAAGTTCAATCAATAACATTACATATTTATTCACGCTAAACATTAATGAACGTGGTAATGAAAAGAACACCAGTTAAAAATTGCAAGAAACGCAATTAGTTGATCAAGGCATAAATGAATTCATAAAAAATGTCATATATTATACATTCTCGCAAGTGTACTTATTTCCGCTTGCTCACTTCTCACATCCTTTCATTTTTAAAACACAAATTTGATTTATTTAACTGTGAAACTTCATTTGAAAAAGAGAACCAGTCGGATACGCAAAGACGTGTTTTCCATCGATTGAAATCTAATATAGTTAGAATATCTAAACATCAAAACGTTGAAGAAAAACGGACACTTCAATTAACTTTATTTTAGAGCAAGCAGTATACAACTCTTTACAAATTAGATTAAGTGTGCGGATGTTTTTAAGCTTTCACTTTTAAAAGATCAGATAGATTAGGCAAAACAAAATTTGAAGAAAAAAAAGATAATGATCTTTTCTGAGTGTTTTTCCGCGGACATGCTTAACGTTAAAACGAAAAGACTGTTAGCATTCGAATCAATATTGATGGTGATATGTAGATAGGTAATTAATGAACGATTCAAATTAATTACTTTGCAGTTGCCTAAACGAAATGGTGAATGAGGAGGTTTGAGGAAGCACTCGTTATCCATCGGAAAAAATACTACAAAGCAACAACTACTGGAAAATAAGTAAACTGCTTCCGGTTTAATATTCAAAAAGTGTTCTCTTGCTTTTTCTTTCTTTCTTTCTTTCTTTCTTTCTTTCTTTCTTTTGTTCACTCTTTCTCTCTCTCCCTCTCTCTCTCTCTCACTCTGTGTCTCTGTTTGTTTGTCTGTCTGTCTGTCTGTCTCTGTCTGTCCCTGTCTCTGTCTGTCTGTCTGTCTGTCGCTCTCTCTCTCTCTCTCTCTCTCTCTCTCTCTCTATATATATATATATATATATATATATATATATATATATATATATATATATAATTATATATATGGGAGAACCAGTCAGACAGACTCAATGGATGTATGATCTGCTGGAATGATTACAAATTGCATTATATTGTATCGAAACACTTCCTCAAAATGATCTCATGCTATTACAAGGTAAATGCATCGATTTGCCTGTACAATGTGAATAGGATAAACAATCAAAGAAAATGGAGATAGCAGCAGGAATGTATTATTTTGACTAGAATAAACAGTTTAGGAAAATGAGGCAGGTTAAGGAATTGAACCTACGAGGGATAAAGTGGTCACATCAATAGCCTGTGGCTGTTTATCTCGATGGTTAGTGCTGCACTACGTAGCAGTGGTTACCCTATCAGTTGTACGTTTAATTCCTACATCAGTCCGATTTTCTCACGTTGTTTATTTAATGTTGTCAAGGCTTAATGACACATTCACCATGTAATAATGCAAGATCATTTCAATATAATCTAACACTACTTATAATCACACGCACGCACAAACACACACGCACACACACACATATGGATAGATAGATAGATAGATAGATAGATAGATAGATAGATATGAACATGACATTAGCCTAATGTGAATTTTGGGATTGAGCACATATTTCGGCATTTACATCACAGGTGGTATATATTGAAGATCTATAGCCACCGATGATAGCAAAACACACTATCCGTTTTGTGTTTGTATGTTTGCCTGTTATTTCTAGCCATACTGGGCAGAAATTCCGTCTAATGACGTTGCAATCCGAATTCAAAACACTTTCTAAAAACGTTTCTTCCATTTTGTGAGAAAAATCTTATTGAAAGCTACGAATACGCGTCCTATTTGACGCCTTTATTAACTTATGAATGTGTCTTACAGAGCTCCTTACCATAGCGTTTGGTGTACTAACTTGAAAATTGGCATCAGTACTCCACTAGACTCATTTGTGGAAAAAAATGCTATTTTTGTCGGGGGAGGGGTTTATTGTGACTGGATTAACAATAGCATCAAGATACACTAGGAATTAGATAATCCCTACCATAGATAATCCAGTGGAAAACGCCAAAGATGTCATGAATAGAATTAATTCTTGCAAAATATAATTTCGATATAATTTTTTACGTGACTTGAAATTTTGACGTTCAGTTTCAGTTTTTTCATTATTTTGTCAATCAACGGCAATCAATCATATGATAATGTTTTCATTTCGACATAAAAGTTTTTTTGATAGTAAAACAGAGTTAATGCAATAATTTGTCCAACATGAACGAAATACACAATCTTTTATCTAATTTTAAATCGAAAATAAACACTTCGACTTCATCTCCTATAAGTCATTTAACTTCAACTCGAAGAATCTCAGAACAACGTCATAGTATGACAAAAAAGAACTAGAAATGTTGAATAATCAAAGTTTTTCATATTCATGACAATATCGTTTCACCATTTTTTTTTACGAGTAAAACCCATATAGTATCATCCATTTTATTTCATTTCGAATATTGGATCAAACCAGAAATTTCAAAAGTAATTGAAACAAAAAATATTCACCAATCTTGATAAGTGAATGAATCAAGTAACGAGTGTCAGGTGACTCTTCGTAAGGAAATGTCGTTCTATAGCGTATCATTATTACATTTTGCACTTTTGATTCAATGAAAATGAGTAAATTTCGAAATATATCTCTTTTTTATTCATCTCATATACATATATATATATATATGTGTGTGTGTGTGTGTGTGTGTGTGTGTGTGTGTGTGTGTGTGTGTGTGTGTGTCCATGCTTGTGTGCGTATGTGTGTGCTTCAATACATTGATACATACAAAAAATATACCTTGGCATTTGAATACATATCGGAAATACTTCATGTTTTGACCTTTGAAATATAATTAGAGGAGCCAAATATGTTCTTGATATTTCGTGATGGTTCATGGGTCATTTGCATTAAGTTTTTTGAACGTTTAATTTCGTGATAGTCAAACTTCAAAGACGTGGGCAAACAAGGGAATTATTAATACGTATCATAGAAATCAAGCAAACGGATGATGTTTTCTTGAATATCTTACTATAAAACATTTTTCATTTTTGTTTGTTTACCTTTAAACTTTGGTTGACTGAAATCAAAAATCAAAAGAGAAATCAGTAAGGGAGAGCATACTTCTATCAACATGTTTTTCAGGTGAAGTTATTGTGCATTTATCTGCCTCAAAGTTAATTATATCGTTCGTGATCCATGGCTCACTCCTCTGCAAATTTTAATTAAAAATTATTTGGAACTTATGGAGCAACATTATCGTTTGACAAAAATATGTAGTTATTATCTCAATATGCAATGTAGGGTGGATCATCCCAAACTCAATTATTTCCTTCCACAGCCTTCTGTTTATCCTTCCAGAGAAAGTCAGTCAGGCATTTTGCAGATATCGTAAGGAAAGTCATTTTACGAGAAGATATTCATAAATGTATCTGTAAATCACGGAAGAAATCCATCGGACTTAATTGATTCTTCCTTATTCAACTCGCCAACCTTCTACAAAAATGCATCGAAATTCATTCTGTACGTACGATGCTATTGCATGGAAGAAGCATTTGACTTCCCAATTTCGTTGACAGGGATACATTTCAAGGTAAAGGGCCATTTGGATACTCTGATTCTCATGGAAATGATAGAAAAGATCAGAGAATCATCTAGTGACTGATAAAAATTACCACCTATCCCTTAATATTCCATGATCAAGCAAAGTAAGAATTCCTTCCATCTATTCTCCCGAGATATTCGAACTCACAGCAACTCACATGTCACAACATGATTGCAATGGTGTTCCCAGTCAGCCACGTTTAGGTAGATCTTACACAATGACGATTAGCAGAATCTTGCTTGAAACATTCCAATTGTAATTGAGTTTTTGAGTAGTTGGGAGTAATTCACTGAGTAGAATATTCTGTTAAATAACCGAACATAGCAGTGAATATCCCTTTCTGGGTGTAAGAAGAAACGAATACCAGCTGAGTAATTTGCTCAAAAAGAACATATGCCAAGAAGTTTCTCCACAATGTTTGATACAACAATTTCAATTCATTGGAGCCTGAGCCCAGCTTGAGTTACGAAACCATCATTCATCATAGAAATCCCTTTAGAAAAGTTGGTTTTGCATCGTCATACTTGAAAAATTGAAGTCGATGGTTGCTATTTTGATGATTCAAAATGAACTTTGGATATACTAACTGGGTTGCACACAATGTCCAGACAATTTTAGCTGAAATCCCTAGCTAGTTTAATGGAGGTTTACCTTCTTTTTTTCTTTTTTTGTATGTTAACATGATGGATCTGTCACAATCTTGTATTGTTGAATGCGGAACGCCTAGGACATTCACTTCTTACTAGTGTTCTCTACTTCATAATCTTTGGTCGATTCTTCTTCAAGAAGATTGGACAAATACTTTCTCTGTTCCTAGAAGTTGCATGATGGCTCCATAAGTGTTGCCATCTGGATTTCTGCATTCGGATGAATAGCAAATATCTTAAATTCAGACTCCATAAATAAATTAAAAAATACTAACAAAGCACAATCTATTATTATTTGGAAAATGTTACTCTATGAAGAGTTTATGTGATTTTGGAGTTTCCTCTTCATTAGTTTTATTGGTTTTACGCTGGTGATGTTTGATGCAAAACAAATCGTATAAATGAATCTTACATAAAAGAAGAAAATGCACAAATTATAAACGGGCGTTATTGGCTATTGTTGTATATCAAATACGCATGCATCTACGGCATGATACTCATGCAAACACGTTATACACACACACACACACACACACACACACATATATATATATATATATATATATATATATATATTTATGTATGTATGTGTCTGTGTGTGCGTGTGTTATCTATTCCAATTTAATTCCTCAAAACCTTCCTAATCGCCCTATTAAAGTGCTGTCTCAGATGTTTGTGTGCTTTAGGTAAGCCCCAGAGCGTGTTTGCCACATTTCACCCCACAATGGCTCGATGATACTTGGTCCTACTTATATCGGATGTCTGTCTCAGTTTATAGATATTTTTTTGAAAAAAAAAACTTATGCGTGAAACTCTGAAACTTCATGAGAAAATCATGATTTTTGTAAGCATTCGTGCATTTCATCGTCTTGATGCCGTTCAACAAAGGCTAGTATATACATTGTACATGATCTGAAAATGTTTGCTTTTTCTCTATGTAACTGAAATATTCAATATATTTTGAGTTTGATCATACTAATACCAGTTAATTTTTGCATTTGCTAACCTAGTTAAAGCGGTGATCTTTCACGAAATTTTTTTGGCCTGCATCTACATTCCCTACTTATTGTATCATCATATGATATAATTTTTTTTGTATCAATAGCAATTTAGTTCATATTGAACTTTTGTAAATTGAATGGATTATGATTTACTGCGTTTGTTCTCTACAAAATAATTTCAAACAAATAATATTCGTGCATTAATTTCGATATCTTGAAATCGGCGACCTACGAATATAATTAATCTTATTCCATTGCTGTCAGACAAACTCTATTATTCCAGCGTGCATGCTTGTGTGTTGTATCTGTGAGTAACTTTGGATTATGAAGCTAATCTGATATTTATATGGAAATGTCTATCGATGAATCAAGAATATAATGATGTCTGTGTTGTGCTCTTGCAAGTTGGTGGCTTGTGAAGAATAGAACAGATTATAAAATATACATAGCTGCAACCGTCTTAATCAAATCATTCTGTGACCTTCTGCAAGAGATTGGATTCCCTACTATTTCTAGAGCTTAATCTGTTTTCAACTGTAAACAAAAAAAAACTCATAATGACTATTCTTTCTTGTATTTCTGTAGCCTTTTTTGCACTGCCGTCTACTTTTTCACGTGACAAATTACAATAGAAAACAAAGTAAATTTAATCAAAAATGTTTATAGGTTTCTGTCTCGATATTTTAGACCACCCTGCTTCAGGCTCGTCTCTTGTAATTAATTTTCTCTTTTGATTTAACACGTAGCAATCTCTCCAATGCACTGTGGAATCTGAGTGAGAGAGGAAGCTCTACAGTGAAAGTTATAGTAGTCTATTAAATTGTCTGACACTCGCCGATGAAGTAATCTCATTGTTGCACAGAGTATATTTGACTGATTTCTGAATTATTTCTTTTTTCTTCTAATCACACAATAAGATGACGCGTGTAGTGTGATGGAAATATTACATCTTCTAACAGTATGGCTGCATTTGTTATATCGATAACAAATAGCATGCATCCACTTATTTATGTCTTTTCTATCATGTTGCCAACCGTATTGGAATCGAATATTGTTATTTGTTGTCTTGAGTCTTTGTATAAGTTTATTGAGTTCAAATATTCCCGATTATTACTTTCATCAGTGTTTGACTAGTATTTGTTTTTTGTATGCCTTTTTACCTAAATAGGTATGCAGTTATTGATTAATTCGTAATGTAGATTTTTTTAATGCTAAATCTATACCTTACTCGCTCTCATTTTCCTAGAAATTTAGGAACTTTTGGTGATCACTGCCCAACAAATGAAAAGATTGTAAATATTCATTTTATTTGATTTTTGGGTTGTTTGTAAGGTGGTGTTTTCTATTGAGTGACTAACCAGACCGTCCCTATATTCTTCTTACTTTAGTTTGCTCTTCAACGAAAGTTTACTCGCGATATCAGTTAACAATGATGAATATTGGAAATAAAGATCGAGCTCTTGATTACACCCCAAATCAACACCACGTTTGCTCCAGAAAATCCTGCTTAAACTAAGAACCTTCATTAAACGTCTTGGCCACGAAAGCCCTGCGGGTTGGAAGAGACAGAAACCTAATTCTATAAATCGTCCCCTCCAGTCTGAACTTCCTTAGCACCCAGATTGTTATTGTTTTCTCGATAGAAATATTAGTAGCAGGATCAATAATGTGATTTTTTTCATTCGTCGAACCCGTAAAAATTATCTCATCTGCAATGTTATACTTATTGTGTTACGTGAGGTCCCAGTATCCGTTCATATAAATATAAATTTAAATACACACACACATACACACACACATACACACACACACACACACACACACACACACATATATATATATATATATATATATATATATATATATATATATATATATATATATTGTCAGAATATTTCGCATATGCTGTGTATACTATTTTCATCGTTGATGTTTGAACAGATACACTCAGAAAGTAACCCTGTTGTATGTAATCTAAAACTTCAGTTCAATGAATTTGTTACTTCGTCAGCTGTTCTGAATATTAGGTTATATTCTTATTTTTCTTGTTTTTGTCAACAAATCCCATACAAAATATTCTTTCTGTCTTATTTACCCTGTATTTCACTAATGACTCAAGGTTTTATATCGAGAAGGTTAGTGCAAAAGATTTCACCAATTTCGATAAAAGGGTTCATAGCTTGATCGCATTACAGTCCAAAGATTAGGTAGTTTAGAATACTACTATTAATTAGCAGAAATTACAAAATGCTTTGACTCGTAATTCATGACAGCAAGAATAAGATATACTATCTGCATGTCAGTTTTTTTAGAAAACTTTTGTGTTATAGATCTTCTTCCTGGAGCAATATTTTACTTTTAGTTATTTATATATCATATTTTGAAAATCAGAATCTGTCGATTACAATCGTTGTGACAAAAGCAACGATATTGAACTAAACTGGCTGCTTTAGGTCAAACTCCACATCGACTGTTAATTGAATGACTCAGCTAATAATTTTGAAAATATTTGTTTGGAAACAGCTCTCCTGGAAATGATTTTTACTTTTGGCCATGGAAGGGGACCAAACAAAATCGTACTTGGATATTGTCACAGACTAATGACATACACATAAAGATAAATTCAGGTATAATCCTTACCAATAGTAGATATATACTGTCTGCAGGGGAAGGGAGCAAATAACCCCCTCTGAATCTTTCAGTATGTTTGAATTATGGTTTTGGGTAACCTTGAAGGATTCAAAATTTGGTTTTGGCAATTGATTTTGTCATAGTCATAATTGTTACCAGAGAAAGATGAACACAAAAGTAAGAGTTTGACATTAAATATACTAGTAGAACACTCATATATACAGGAATGAATGAAAGGGAAGCTAATCCTTGCAATAATCGATGCTAATGAAAAAAAATCATTTCCATGGACATTTCCATAATTTGAATTGAGGTTAACTATGTTTCTTCAGGAAGATTTTGCAGATTGTTAGATTTACATCACTTGATTGACTCTCTTAGCAACTCTTACAATGGTAATCAGCTCGAAGTAATTACACGTTTCTTGATTCAACCATAATTTTCAAATTAATGTTGGCACAATTTCGCGGGATATGATGTCAGTCTTAATGGTTCATCAACCTCAGAATATGGAGACATTTCATTTCAATTAAGTTTGATTTTCACGTCACCAATGTCTCAACAAGAAGATGTCATGCTTTTAGACATATTCAAGTCATATGTAAAATTTCAAATGTAAAAAGACATAAATGCCGAGGACTAATGAATGCACCTGTTTTTCTCCATGGAGTCCATCATAATATTAATTCAACTGATATTCAACCTCAACTAGCGACTGAAAACTAACCGAAAACTAACTGCACATAGTAGGAAAAGATCAATATTGACCTAAACGCCAACCATGATGAAAGATACATAGATATGATAGATGGACAAAACGGAAATGAAGGAGACACTTGTAAAGAAAGGAAGACAACGGGTGAAGCAAAATTTTAACCATTTGGTACCTATTGGAAAGTAACCGTAGCGGGATCAGGCACAAGATGTAAAGACTAACCAGATAAGTTCGTGGGTAATACATCGTAGATGGGAGCACGATTGTAAATATATTTGTTGTAAAATACTAATCGGCCAGACAAAAGTCCCAATTGCACGTATTCATGTACAGTGCGCTTGGAAGATAAATTTACTCCACACTTACTTACATAGAAATATGAACAAGCGTTACCTTATTCTCCCAAACATTCAATTGTTATTGACTTTTCACACCTAAAAGGTTTTTGCCAATGCAATGAACACATTCATTGTTTTAACCCTAAAAAGTTCGACTCACAGTTGCATACACTTATTCCTATGAACAATACCGATGTCAAAAAAAATCGAATTCATCACGGAGTCTTTTGATCACAAATAAAGTTGTACATCCACAGAAAGGACAACCGAAATGCCACTGATAGTATTGAAGGATGAACAAATATATCTATCATACTCATCTATTTGCCCAATGATTTATTGAAACAAGGGCTGAATGAAATGTTGTATAGTGTACGTTGCAAATGGATGCACCACAAAAACATTCCATAATCTTTTAATACAGGAGCCTGAAAAAGAGAAGAAAGAATGATTGAGTTGCATTTTCTCCATCCAATGTTTATATAGAATGATAATAGATATGTTTGCAAATGCTACCTTAAATCTGAAGCCATATTTGATAGATTCAGTCAGTTTTCTTTTCTTTCCCATATACATTGCACCAGTTTTCCTAAAAAAGAACATTTAGAAAGTGATAATTCTGAATAAGTATATCTTAGTGATGAGCAATCAGGAAGATGTAAGAGATCATCATCATGATAGCTATGACAATACAATCTGTTCAGTCACTGAAAAATCAATTATATTTTCATAGCTGAATTTTCCCGAACCCAAATTTTCTTATATTCTTGCTGACCAGAACTAATTTTAGACATCCAAAATATACCATAAAAAGTTCAATTTGAGATGGTTTTAATTACATTTTGAAAAAAAAAAAATCTGCATATTTAGTTAGTTATGGGCATTTTCAGTATGCAATTGTAATTTTTTTTTCTTCATATTTCCGGCAATCCTCAGCGATTTACTTTGATCATCGGTTCAATCACAGGCCAATTAAAAGCAATCTTCAATTTTTAGAACATCACTGGGATATTTCTGTTACGTTCCACCATTTTAGCAATCGTCAACAATTTTCATTCACTCCCGAGATTCTTAAAAAAATCCCTGCTCTATGCAGCATATCTTGGGAATACCTTTTTTTCTTAGCCTTGCTAAATGTTCTTTCCTTTTACGAATTTTCAAACATCTGCAAGAAATTTAAAGAAATTTACACTAAATACTCCTAACTAAATGAATGTTGTCAGATTGATTCACAAAGACATCCCTAAACTGATCAGTTTGAAATCCAGCTTGAGGAAGTTGTTGAAACAGTCGGCCAGTCACAGAATTTCTTACATAATTTTATGCCCCGATTAAGAAAAGATCTCTTTCCTCCGATTAGTTGACTCTTCAAACAATGAAGGCATGACCCAGGACACGGAAAGGATTGAGGAATGGTACAGAAGGGAAGAAGTAGCAGAAATCAAATTTATATATTATAACTTGTCGCAGTTTTTTTGGGGAATTTCTTCGTTTGACGCTTTTGCAGTTTTCTCAAATTTTAACCTCTTTCATCCTTCTGTGATCATTGTCTAGCCTTTTCGTATTTTTTGGGGGGGGATTTTTTTGTTTTTAAAAGCTTTTTTGTAACGTCCAACGATTTTGTTTGAAACATAACAACTTCCAACTAACTATGCATCCCCATTTCCTTGTGGTTATGCAGCACGTAAGACAATCGATATCATCGGTACAAGTTCATATAAATCCATGTTTTGAGTCCTTTAGATAATACTTGCATATCTCGTACATTAGTTTACCACTTTTTGAGGAACAAATAAAAATAATCTGATCCGAACAAAGTCACTTTATGCTCAGACTATAATATTAGTTTGTTGGAGTCAAATAAGGGGATACAACAATTGCTCTGAAAGGCAAGGGCCTGCGCTGGTCTGATGTTTAGTCAGTCGACTCACCCCGTCGAACCCACTTGACCGATGATCCATTGCAGAGTTACATCCATATTGTTTTTGATTCGAAAAAATTATTCTGTCTTGTCTTTTGCCAGCTTCATTGTTGAAGTCAGTTGTTATGATTTTCTATTCATCAAATTAATTTGAATGCTCAATTAAAATTCAAAACTATCACCAGACGAACCCAGTTTCAAAACTAATGTCCTAGTGGATTGACATTAATAGAAGTATTTTGTAAGTTTGCATATGTGCGTACGGTCAGATTATCTCGTTTGAATCTAAATGTGTGAAATTTACCAAAAAACAAAAACAAAAAAAAAAAACAAGAAAAAACAAGAAAAAACCTTTACACGATTCGTATGTTACACATTATTGGAGCAGACCATCACTGATTAACTTGGAAGGATACAGATGGATTAAACGTTAAGCATTCAACAATTATCTGTCCTTTGAACCAAATTGAAAAAATAAATAATCGACGAATGGGAACAACGCAAAGAATTCATCTGCTCCAACGAACCAATAATTCGATACTTCCCGAATGAATGGACCTGTTTCTCGGATAAAATGTGTTGATCATGTAAGTTTTTAATTCCATGAAAAAAAAATCCCGCGTTGGGATATTCTACTCTAAGACCCAGCACGTTGCTTGACCAAGTGGGCTGATCAATTCTCATGACGCACTTCTTAGATAATGTACCTGAAATTATTCTAACTTACTCCGCTGTTTCTATTCGGTAACTTTTCTAAGACGTAGGTGCACTACTTTGGTCGTTGGTGACACACGCTTTGTTGATATTATAATCTTCTTTTTCTGTCTAGACGACTATTAAATTGCTACCTCTTTGTTGTGTGATAAGTTACTCTTTGAATGATCATCGTACCGAGATAGTCATTGCAATTAATCAAAACATCCACCTGAAACAAACACTGACAAAGACAAACATAAACAGGAACAAAAGCCTTCCACCTGGGTTTATTATCAGAGAGGAAGAAGATTTTTTCCTAATCAATTTCCGACGGGAAGTGGAAGTGGCGTCTATGGCACCTCTGATACTGCTGTTAGGCAATGATATGATGAAGTTGACGATATATCAAATTAGCAAAATGAGATTACGTCAGTTAGAAAAAGAACTGCAGTGACATCTCTCGTTCTCATGGCACTCTCTAATGGCAAATGCCTTCTAACGGCACATTTCTTTTTTATATTCTTGCAAAACAATTATCAGAGATTCTAACTTATTTGTGAAGAAATTGAAAATAATTGATGTGCATGGTGTTACTTTCAACCCAGCTGCAAAAACGACATATTAGAGTGTAGTGATAAGGAAGTTATATATCTCTCTCTTTCTCTCTCTCTCTATATATATATGTATATATATATATATATATACACACACACACACACATATATATATATATATATACATATATATATATACACACACACACACACACACACACACACACATATATATATATATATATTTATATACATATATATATATATATATATATATATATATATATATATATATATATATATATATATATATATATATATATATTGCTACATAAAGAAGGCTAGAAAGTCTGCTAGAATACTTAGAGGAGAAAAATTGAAAACAAAACCAAATTTAACTGCATAATAATTATAAGCAATTTGTACCACAACCCCACAGTATACAAATCATAGATAGAATATACTCACACTCGAATCGGAACTAAGAGTAGTGTTCCATGAACCATGCATCATCGCTTACAGCAGAACCAAAAACATCAAATACATGATTAAGAGTACATTATAATAAGTAATAAAGTCTCACATAGTACCAACCTTCAAAATTGTTAAATTCTGCTAATCTTGCAATAATAGGAAAAGTTTATGCAGCAAGCAACGTAAACACACCAACAGCTTCACGGCTAACAAGATGTATTACAGCTACCATAATTCAAATTGTTGAAAGCAAAATGTCATCTACTTCCAAGAATGATAATAAATGCAATATATAGGCAAGTTGAAGTAGCAATCTATCATTAGACATAATAACTAGAGACACAGCATTAAATCACCCAATAATCTTAACCTGTTCTCAGTAGAATTACACTTTCATATCCCAGGCCAAATGTTTGGCTCGGGCGCTAGATTCACTGTCATCAAAAAAAAGATACATCTCACGACATAATTGAAAATCTAAAACTACATGAGGATATGTTTAATTAACTTTTGTTTTTCTTCTGATAGATTTGGCATTAAATTCAACAACCCCAAACATACTGATCTTTAACACCATGGACCACTTGTTTCTTAATATTCTAGGTTCACCAGCTAACTATCTTCTTATGTGCATTTGAAACTACAATTCCCCCCGGCCAAAATACCCCGAGATACATATACTATTATTTCCTGTAATATCCTCTCATGTACAATATCAGCCCCTGCTCACTTATAATTATTGCTATAAACTCATCTCACTTCATCCATATCTAACTCTCCTTTATGTATATCAAAACTTCACATTCAGTCAGAGACCCTTTCCTATAGACTCCCATACACGGTCCAAATTACTTGTGACACCGAAATCTGTGTGACCTTCAAGAAGATCTACAATGCTCATTACGGTCGCCAAACATGCATTTCACATCTGATACTCTATCATATAGAAAAAAAAACCCCGCTTTGTCCAAGAAATATGAATAACCCTAAATCAGTGGATATTCAACTAAATCTTATCGTTAAACTAGACCAAAATAGCCTTAGAACAACCACTTTCTCTCACTTAGGAATCAGTGGTTTATAAAAGATGATTCAGTTATTTTGATACTATTCTTCAGAGTCACTTTCACAGAATAGTGTAAACCCAGATAGTAAATACTCTCATAAGTACCAAGAAATTATAGTGACCGTTTAAATACGGGAGAACTTGCTAAGATGGACGAAGAATAAGCAGAGGGAAAATAGAATAGTTCCGTAGTACAATAAAAAGGGAGAGTTCGGCCGTATATATACGTAGTATTATGGTAAACATCGTTAGAAAATCTTCAAACCTGATTAAATGATTGTAGTATACGTTACTCAAAAGTAAATGACTTTGTTATGTTCAGAATCCGAAGGGACATATGCTCCAATTTCAATGTAGACATTTAAGTTGTTGCTTTTCCCACTCAAGAAATTTTTTATTAAAAAAAATTTTCCTGAATTATTTAAGAATATTGATGTCTGGGTGCTAATACTATTGCATGCTGTAATCAAATATTTGGACTTATCAAAGGTTTTCTTTTCTGTTTTCTTCTAGATAAAAATCAATAATTCCAAATTGTATAAAAGTGGCTTTGTTTTTTACCTTTCACTCCTTTGGAACATACAAATGGCTCGTTGGTTGCTAATCCACAACTTACGTCCGTGAATGTTTATTTCCTTTTTTTTCTGTGTCTTTCCTTTAAAAATTTAATTTTGCCGATTTTCTTAATTTCTTGCTTTGCTCGATCAATAAGTCCGGCTATATGTTTGTTGATAGAATATATGTTCGGTCTTCAAGAAGTATGCTATTTTTTTTGGTTGGAGCTGCTTTCCGGACATGGACCAAATCCATCTTGTTTGGTTCTTCAACTCCTCAAGACATATTAGAAAATGCCATCAAAAATATTACATGATGCAATTTTTATCCTTTGATATACACTTGTCATTCCTTCTATTCTTTTTTTCAATTTCGCTGACATATTCCTGAATCACATTATTTTGTTATGGATATTTTGATCAGTTTTGAAAGGATAGGGGTGTCTGGTATGATATGACGTGTAAAGACCCTTGAATTTAAGTTCTTGCTTTATAGTAGTTCAAATTGAAGACCTCAAGAACATGTATTCATGTCTACGTAGATAGAAAGAAATCTCAAAAGAGTGTAGGAGACGGACTTGGATAATCTGATGGATTAATTTATCACTTATTCAAAATAATGTTTCCCAATGAGATGACTAACCACTACTGTAAGGTTACCATAGGTGAAATACTTTTTTTTGGCTATTATACCAAAAATCTTTAGAAGTCGTAAAAAACAAAAAATAAAAAAATACATATTTTTTATCTCCTCCTGCAAAAGCTAGATCTATTTTTCCATCCAGTCCTATAATCAGGTCTTCGTAAAATATGTCGGTGAAAAAGGTACTAAAATTGTAATGATGAGATGCATTTAGTATTTATGATATCCAAATTCCATTCAACGGTCCATTCGACTAACCAGTAGAGATTAAAATTATTATAGAATTTACTTTTCATATGAAATTTCTCATTTCTCACATAATATGATGTTATCTATTTTGATATATTTTGGTTCATGGGTTGATACTCCATACGTGGATGATGGTGCCCTTTTGATACTTCCTTCAGACGATATCTTCTGAATATGATACCTTTTATATATAAATACATTATTTGCTGTGTTATCAAGTCGGGTTATAACAAATTTATTTTGAACATCAAAAAGATCTTATCCTTAAAGAGTGGACACATTTTTTCATCAACAGATCAAAGTACGTTTTTTCCCATAAGTCAAACGCTGATTCGGTTATTCAATATTTATTTGACACAAACAAAACAAAAATATCCATTTTTTTTCAATTTCATTCAGACCGAACCCGTAATGTAAGTACCAAAAGTCTCTCTGATTATAATGATTTGTTTTGTTTTTAGATTATAGTGTTTTTAGAATCTTTGCTGTAGTTATAAATTATTCTGTCGTATTGTGTATTCGTTTCATTATCTTTGAAATATAATCGCTACTTTCCTTGTGAATATTGTTATCACATAATAGTGAGTCTCGACACTCACACCTATAAAATGTTGATCTTACCATTTTATTCATAGTTAAAGGTTATACAACTCACTTGCATCTAAAAATGTTGCTTTGCATGATTAGTCCTTGTTGGAATGCCGCAGATGGATTGTGCTCTTCTTTTCTCAATTCATTGATAAGAAATTGTATGATGTCATCGAAATTAGTTACTTATATCATCAAGTCCTCCATAGAAAACAACGTTAACATTACCAAAGATACTTTTTGTCTTTCTGAATAGGTTGCCCGTGTAATCCTGTGTCAATTACATTGAGTATATATTCGTAACATTGGTGCAATACTTTCATATTATGCACCGTTCCAGATTGCTGTATCATTCAATGTCTCCTTTCCTGTCCAATTAGGGATTTTTCGAATGTAATTGCAATGAATCTTGAAACAAAACACAGACACTCCAAAGTTCTTACATCCACGGAAACAAATCGGGCGATCTCCAGGGATGGGAAAAGTAGGAAAACCAAATGCACCGACACTTTATTTTCATTTTAGTTTTAATGTTCGAGATGTAATACATGGCTTTAAAAATATAACTCTTCCCTCAGCTGCTTTACTCGAGACAATACCTCATCTTTGAAAATATATGTAAGCTATCATGTCCGCTCCCTTTAAATTTCCAATAATCTAAATGGAGAAAAAGATTGATCAGTACATATCACTCGTATAAATTGGCAGCCCTCAGAGCTAGTTCTGTGTATATCCATACAATTATTTAATGGAAGCATAGTTCATACCACATATTGTAAAAATGTACAAGATATAAAATAAAAAAAATCCCTTTGCAACTTTCAAGACACATTTTCGCTTGAATCATCCACAACTGATTTTATTCTTTTTACTTTTTGATAAATATATCGTAGGTTTCATATTTATGATGCCCAAAAGGGAAGCCATCATTGAATAATTGGTCGACTGAAACCAGTTTTATATTTAAAAAGCAGGATATTTCTCTGTTCCTAGTAACAACTGCATTAATCTGGGAGGATCTACTTGACTTCCCTAGCGAGGGACGGGTGAGTTTCAAGTTCACATCTACCTAGCAAACAAGCAATAACAGGATTAATTGAATCAAAATTTCATCATCAGTCTTTTAACGTCCGTCGGTGGACATAGACCTTCCCCAGGAATCTGAATTTAACGAAAAATAAAAAGTATCATCAAAGAGAGAAAAATCATCAGTAACCTTGTTAATAGGGAAGTAATCAAATACGGGAAACCGGATGTTGCCTTTATATTTACACAAACACTCACTCACTCACTCACACACACACATACACACACACACACGCACACATGTTGCAAATGGTGTAGAAACAGTCTAGTAGCACAGAAAGCACTCTTGACGATAGAAGAAAAATAATAATTCAGATGTACTATATCTGAATGTAAACAATGATTACAATAACATCGCCAAGGGATGCAATGAAGATATGTTCACTCCAGAAACGAAATGAAACACCATCCGTCGTGTTTCCTCGTACAATGCGTGCACCTGAAATACTTTGTGTCAACGAGGAGAGAGTTGTGAGATTCTGAATTAGTATCTGCGAGAGTCAAAACAATGTGTTGATCATCTCTCTTAGCATATGCATGGGTTTTGTCTTCTGTAGCAGGAACTCCATCGTAAACCACGTTAAAATAGGCAATATTCAACCTTCTTATCGATTGAAAACACATCACGACTGATTTGGAGTGTAATAGATGTACGAAAATCATATGAATCTAATGTTTATATCATATGTATTTCGATAGTCTGTCTTTCTAGTAATACCCATGTACCCATATCTGGTCGACCTACCTCAAACACCAAGAGATATTTTCTTTGCGTATGTATATTTCAAAATACTTTAACACAAAGCATGTCAAACATACATCCTGTACTTTATTGCGTACTATGCAACATTAAAGCCAAGTTTTATCGTATACCGTTTGACATTTACAAGGATATTCTACTATTAATCTTCTTCTCAATTTTAAATTATGTATTACTGTGGCCCAGGTGTAAACGCATTATGCTCATTTTCACAGACAACCAAAAGTTCGTAAAGGATGATACTTACAGAGAAAAAGACAGACATGAGAGATAGAGAGAGAGAGAGACAGAGGGAGAGAGAGGGAGAGGCAGAGGAAGAGACACACATGAAGAGAGAGAGAGAGAGCACTTTATATGACGAGATACTTTGGAATGGAAATTTCTTGCGAAGAAGGAATGGGCTCATAAAAAGATCAATAGGCGTTGGTTTGTGGCTACGAAACGTGAATTCTCATTACAACCAAACAAAATCTTCTGATTTAAAATGGCTAATCACGTATTCCTTGGCGGTTCTTTTCATTTTGCCGGAATTGATGACTTGAAAAGTAATCAGAAGTTGCATAATTCCTTCTTTGCCAATTGAAGTTGGAAACTTCTGTACTAGTCGATCGATAAAACGGTGCTTTTTACTGGGCTTTCAAAAACTCTGACCATTAGGGTCAGACTCTCCACGGAATAATCAACGCCCTAAATCTAATTATAAATTAATAGAATTGCTTTGAGGAATTCTATGGAATATTTTGTAAATTCAATAAAATAAATAGCAACAAGTTTTACTTATTTTTTCTTGATTTTTTTGCAAATTGCAAGACTTTGAAAAATCTTAAATGACAAGTTTTAATGCTTCTTTGTATATAGCAAGTAATGACTTTAATTATTATTATCATTATTATTATTATTATCATTATTATTATTATTATTATCATTATTATTATTATTATTATTATTATTATTATTATTATTATTATTATTATTATTATTATCATAATATAGTCAGACATACAAGTGGTTTTGATCGGAAATTTAGATGGGAAGAGAATTTTTTATTCCTCAAGGGAAATATACACCCAGTAATTATAAACGAAAAAAAAATCAAAACTTCTCTTTATAAACAACTTTACAATTGCTTGATTAATGCTGTTCAAATCCACCATAGCAAAATTCTTAATTAGGTACGATGACAATTACGGTTTTCTGATACGTCCAAGACCAACATGGTAATCGACTCTGAACGACTGGCAGCACAGATTTTGAGTAGTGGGTGTTAGTTCCAAATATTCGGACGTTATAATATCTATACAATCGAGCACTCTCTCTTCCCAAATCAATCTGCTGTGGTTGAGAAAGAACTTTAATATGGATCACACAGCTGATTCTTTGATGTGAACATTTCTTTATTTTGCTATTATCAACATGTTCTTTAAAACGAAACACAACTTAAAAATGTTTGATTTTAGAACGGGCTCGCTCACATCTGACATCTTCTTGCTTGTAACATTATCTTTCCCATTTGCAGGGTAACATAGATTTTGCATTAAATTGCAACAATGTTTTTTTCGTGAATTATGTTATTGAATGTTATTATTAGTGTTCTTTTCATACTTACGTTTTGCTATTCGAACTAATTTGCCATCGCTCTGTTTATAGAGCTGAGCTTAAGATTGCGAAATGCACAAATAACAGACAGATCTCTCATAAAGGTGTTCCATTACATGTGTTCATACTTTATTAAAACAAATAAAAATATCATTCTACTCTGTATATGTGTTATTTAGGCGTACCACATACTGTTGTACCAGAAAGAATATAGAAAATATTTTTTGGTTACGAGGTCCTATGTTTTGTTTCCAAAGAGCAACAAAGCCAAGTTTTGGGTAAAAAAGATAATAAAATGCATCGTCAGTTTTTTCACCAAAACTTTCAATTATATCAATATTTTCTATAATTCAGCATAAAAAAAACAATGCAAAATGAAGCATTGAGAATAGGTTTTAGAATTATAAAATTCTAAGAAATCTTGAAAGCACACAATTTAACTAGAAAAAATTTCACATACCTGAAAACGATCGATGCAAAAATATATACAAAAAAAATGTAGTCACTTATATCTTAAATAGGATTCCCTATAACAACGTTCCTCGTCAAAACATGGACGAGTGACGTATATTATTCATATAAAGTCATTTTTAGCCTCACTGGTAACTTTCCAGTGGTGTTCCGCACCTGGTTTGATATCTGTAACTGGTTTTAGGGTAGGTTTGTCACGCTTGAGGGCAACTTCCTCAGAGTTTAGATTGTTTTTCTTTGGACTGCCAATGGATTTTTCCACCTCTTTTGGGAATTTTCCAGCTATAGTCAGAGCTTGTGATCTTTCCTTGATAAAGGATAAAGGATGCATACATTGCTCCCTTCTCCTGTGCAGCTATTAGCCGTATTGGGGAATACTGTAGCCAAGCAGTGACTTTTGCGATATCAAGGCTATGGGAAACCACGTTTAAAAGCCTTCCGCCCCTGACATTACTTCTGAGTACCACGTTGATATTTTTATCTGCTTTATCCAGCTATCTTTTTTATCATTAACATAAAATATCATTTTTTCCTTTTGATGATAAATGATGTTTTGAGTTGAAAATGAAATACTGACGTGAAAGAGTGTTTATTTAGTTTACTGTCAAATTCAATTAACTAAGGACATTGATTGACGGTGAGTTCCAGTAATATGGCACCAAAATTTTATAAAACCCAATTTGAGATTTTTTTATATCTTCTCACGTTGTTTAAGATCATATTTCCCTGATTTTTTAAAAAATTACTAATTGAGTGGTTTTCTAAGTACTGTTTAGAATAGGAAGTTGAAAAATCTACGAAGAGTGTTCAAAAATAAGAACAAACTCCACTTTTTGCCTGAAAATGAGCTTAAACATTTTCATGGTACATATTTGGCTTTATGTAGCAAGAACAATGATTCAATGTACATGCGCAGTTCCGGAAATGCAAAGTTAATTGAAAATTCACCAAAGGTTGTGAGATCCCCAAAGCTATATATCAGTTCACTTTCAGTATTCATGCTGACATTATACAATAGCAAGTCGTACTGGACGCCCAAACTATCAAGTAGCCAGGTACCAAACGACTCTGAATCTCTAGCTACACCACTGATTGAATGTTTTGGTGCTGGGTAGAATAATTTTACACCAACCCATCCCCTAAACATAAAGAGAAAGGATTCCTCTGCAAATTGTTTGGAAGAATAAGAGATAGATGTGAGTTTCACGCTTCAAATACGGCAATCACCCCCTTCATTCGAGGGCATTTTATGTAAGATTTATTTGTTTGTAAAAGATTGCAAAAACATCTACTATTAATAACAGTACATTCAACCAGGGATGTATAAAGAAGGTAGCAAGCCTCTCACAGACCCTACCTCCAACATCTTTTGAGATTCCATTTCTCAGTAAAAATGCATGAAACTTCCCGAGACTGCATTCATCGAAGTTTCAAGACCATTGCCAGCAAGTTCCTCTTCAGTTCCCTGTGAATATCGGTCAGTTTATCTGACCAAAAAGTCTTTTGGGACTGGAACTAGACTAAACTGCTAACGCTTCTTCTTTTTCCTGAAATACAAATGTTCTGCTTAAAGTAAATCGGCTGTAGTTCTGACAATAGAATAATCATACAAGCCATTCAGTAGTCGAGGGTTGGGAATCTATTTTGCTTGTTCACAAAATCGCAAAGACGACACACGCTTCCATTTCAGGAAAAATAAACACCTCATCGTTCAGGTTTTATCTCATGTCAGAAAATAAGCTTCGAATTTCAGCTTTTTTTGTGTAACTAGGATGTACAATCTCGTAAATGGATTCTTGGAAATGATTTAGGAATCAACACCAATGTAGATTACGCCAGAGAAACTTTTTTTCTATTGATAGGCGCCAAACATTTAAGTACTATGTACAAAGTAACCGATTTCAAAGTGTGAAAAGGGCCTTAACTCTTTGTACGGAAGGTAATGTTTCAAAAAATAATATCCAGATATAAGAATTGTTCCTATCCTTCCTTCAGGCATCAGACGATAAACTAATGTTGTCAGTTGTCAAAACGCTAACAACTCGAACTAATCTAGTGATACTACTGATGACGTTGACTATAGAAGATGATTTCCCGAGCAAAAACACAAAAAAACGGATAATATAACGTCTCAAATTGAAGTTGTTTCTCCTCTGTTTAAGTAGAGTATTTGTCCCCGCCAGATATGACTCTCACGACAATGGAAATTGTTAATCCATGATTGATAAACAAGGTTCATATTTATTTCATAACTCATATCAATTCTGTTTTCACATTTTTCGGGGTATGGACCTTATTCTATTCTGCTGATGAACCAAATATTGAATTCGTTATTCAAATCGAAACATTCTTGTGACTCATCAATTAGGCTTCACCATCAATTCAATGAGCTCTGGTTTCTATTGTTCAAAAGGGATAGGTAGACAAAGTGAAAGATAAAAATCAACAAAAGATTTAATAGAAACAATTTCATTCTAAAATTATCAACGATTCAGCATTGTAATATGATATATTTTCTAAATGACCATAGAATATCATACGATATATATATATATATATATATATATATATATATATATATATATATATATATATATATATATATATATATATATATATATATATATATATATATATATATATCACCAGTAAGGGGCGTACATCTTTTTACTTATTTATCTATCCTCAAGGATTAAAGTACACTAATTTTTGTTTATTCTGAGGTTCCAGCTCAACCTAAGCTGTCAAAAGGATAATCAGACAAAGAATTACGACAAAAGGTCACGTAAGGGATGTCACCACTGATATCGCACGAAATTATCGAAAAAAAGTTAGAGGGTTTTATTAATTGCTTGGAAGAAAAAAAATTGTAGTGAAATTCGGCTGTGAATTTTTTGGTTTTACCCTATTTGAATGTTTAGCTATTTTAACTTTCTATCTCTTTGAGAAAATGAAAAGATATTATAAAGCCGATTTTCGATGATTCTGTAAGTTCTGCTTAGAGTATATGAGTTGCAATATCGTTTGTTGTAAAGCGTCAATGACACACCATTATTCACTATATTGCACAGCAGAGTGTCTGCCAACTGATGTCATTGATAGGTCCATCAGAATCTTTTCTTTTCGTTAAGTATTTAACTAAGAAATGTCATAGCAAGATATATGTATTACTGAATCTAAAAAATTCTGTTGTTAAGATTGTGACCCAACTTTCATCATAACAGTGTCTGAAGTGTTCTGTCTGCTACAATCATAGCCAACATGAAGTTGTTTCCCCCAAAATAAGCTCGTATTCCCCGTACAACATCAATAGAATCACTGTCCGTTTTGTACACAAAGCCATTATAAGAATGCTATGTTCAGAAATGATTACACATAGTCATCGACATGCACACGCATATACACATTTATATATATATAATGCAAAACAATGTGTGTGTGTGTGTGTGTGTGTGTGTGTGTGTGTATATATATATATATGTCAATGATGTTTAATATGCGTATCTATTTGTTTGAAAGAATATTAGGTTTACGTTTCAAACTTCCCCCCTCCAAGCTCATCCGGGACAAACAGTCGAATCACATTTCAGGTTACACACTCTAAACAGTAGATTAATTGTATATAAATACTATTTAGTAACACTCTGAGTGACAAATCAACACTTTGGTATTGTTTCCTTCCTTTGTTTGCGTTATGATTGATAGGTGCAAAGCAGGACCATTGCTCCAATGGTGAACATAGTGGCTACTAATTGCGTACTTCAATGTGAACTTCACACATGTAACCCCCATACACTAATATATATATATATATATATATATATATATATATATATATATATATATATATGTGTGTATATATATATGTAGATATATATGTATATATATATATATATATATATATATATATATATGTATATATATATGTAGATATATATGTGTATATATATATATGTATATATATATGTATATATATATGTATATATATATACATATATATATATATATAAATATATATATATATATATATATATATATATATGTATATATATATATTAGATTTTGTACCTATTGACGTTGCAGCCAAGTATCAAACGTTTCAGAGATAGGCTCTTAAAACCTGTAGCGTAAAGCAACAATATCTGACCAAAGATTTGAGTGAGCTTTGAGGCAACGTTTAGCTATGAGGCAACCTCGATTACAAAGACAAAAGTCATATCTAGTGTGAAACATTAAAAGACACATCGGCTTCAAAAGGCGACTATTCTTTTGTAGGTTCATACTTGACGTGCGCACAAGTCAACAGATCATTCATATTGGGCACAAAGGAGCAAAAAGGAAGTAATAACGAGGAATTATACAGAGTGCATTGGTGCGACAAGGAATGGTTTTAATCGAAAAGACTACAAGTCTGTTAAGGAAGTCCTCGAATAAAAAGAACAAAGGTTGGCGTATAATACAAAACTGATGGAATGGACGCCCGATCTCCTTAAAATACATTCTATAAGCTCAAACTGGATGACACAGTTAAAAACAGAATTTTTCACACTTAAGATAAAATTTTCTTTGTTCGTTACTCGAGCCAATAACAGAGTGAAATTTCATGCAAATCATGCAAATTGCCATCAGTTTTATATATTCAGCATGGCGCTAAATGAGCTGACCAGTTCGGTTTTTTTTTTTTTTTTTTTTTTTTTTGTAAACGGTAAACCTTATGAGTAAAGTTACTGATAAAGAATGAAAGGAGAAAAAATTTGAAACTTTGAGTCGATTATCTACGGAGAAAGCAAACTATTGAACCATTTTGTATCAACCGACATTATCGAAATTATCTCTGCATTTGAACACAGCAACTGGGCTGCTTCTACAACATTTGACATGTTAACAAAATGTTTCGGTCGGACTTTTGCCGCAGGAAAAAAGAATGGAATCGTTCGCCATGTGATTAATCTTTCGAAAAAGGCACTTTGATGTTGCTTAAGACGATCAATTGCCTTGGATATCAAATTAGAAGACAGAACTCATGAGATTACTCCTTTACTAAATATAAACAACAAACACGTATGTCTGAGTACGGGACATACACATAAAACTATTTGTTCCATAGCAAACAAAATGAAGTAAATACGGAAGCAGAATCGCTCATCACTACACAACGGTGAGCACTCATTTATAATGTCATTGGACGACCAGAACATTCATCTAAATCGTTGATTATAGAACAATCCAGCCAAGAACATCGACGAATATAATGTACTCAATGTACATGTGCAAGATCTTGATATTCAATTCACATTCCTTAATTTTCTAGTTCTTCATTTCATGAAAAGAAACAATATAAATTAAAATGGGAGATAAAATAGTTAAACAGCTATGATAAATAAAAAGATATCTTTTGAAAACGGTACGTCAATAATGAGTTGATAAAGTAAAATCAAAGATGTTACTAGAACTCCAAATGTATCCCACCTATGGTTCATATAAGAAAACACACACACACACACACACACACACAAAAGAAATATTCTTCTAATTTAAGAAAATACATAGACAGCAATAGCTTTCAAATAAATGGATGTATAATACTCAAACTGACGCATAAATGTCGTTTTCAATGATGTATCCATCTTTTCATGGTGTACTTTATGGTAATTTTCGTTTATGTAATTTGATGATATAAAAATTCACCTATGGCAAAACTCGATTTCTTGGATATCATTTAGGGAAGGATGACCCCTACCAAGCGTCAGAGGGCTCTAGAGAAACTGATAGTATGGCATGTCTAAGCAAGGGCAGCTTTGCCCTACCCAAAATTAGACTTTTGATTGATATTCGAAGGAATCAAACTGAATTCATGGTGACGAATCAATGACACAGAGTCCTTTTGGTGTAGAAGTTGTTGATATATTGACCTTAAAGCTATTGAAATAGATATTCACATAGGGTAAAAAGAAAAATCAACACCAAGTCCCACGTGTGGAAACCCTTTATCTATTTATTTATTTATTTATTTATTTATTTATTTATTCTTCTTTGCTTTTTGAAAGGAAATAACAATTTGGAAATAACCAACCAATCTTGAAACTAAAATGGAAACATGACCATCGATATAATGTGAGCAACCCAAACAATTATCAGGTAACGTATATTGAAAAATATTCACCATGCTAACATCTATATCCGGAAATAGGATCAAGAAAAGAAGTCTGCGATGCATTCCTCCAAGTTCGTGGCTTCTCTTTCATTCATACTCATCATGCATATTGGAATAAATTGACATTCTATAAATCAGCAAGTGAAGAGTGTTGCTGAAAATAAACCTCATCGTGAATAGAGAAAATTGATTCTTGTATGTTCTGCGAGTATTTCCTTGAGGATTGTAGGGAAAAAAAGGCACACTTTAAAGTAAGCAACACTTCCGTGGGTTAAACATCCTTGATGCTTCCATTATAACTGCTCTCTCCATTGATGGGTTCTTTGGGTTATATATAGTGAAATCCAAACGTTAAAAGTGCCAGATTCCAAAAAATATACGTAGGTGTGTGTGTGTGTGTGTCTGGGTGTGTGTCCGTGTGTCTGTATGTATGCATGTTTGTGTGTGTATGTTTATTTTGTTTGGAATAGATGACATGTGTGTATATGTGTATGTGTGTATGTGTGCCTGATTGAGCGAAACAAATGTGGAAAAATATCAGTAAGAATAAAGACAGAACATATATGAGAGAAATAGTTAGGTGCAGAAATGATAGATGATTAATCCAAGATCAAATGAGAGTTTACACAAGTACAGTAAGATGAGGGAACTTACATTGGAAAAAAGTGGTAATTTGAGGAAAAAAAACTGTAAAAAAAGGACGGAAAAAGTATGATTTTGCAAAAAACAAGTATGGGATTATGGCGAATATTTGGAGTAAACAAAGGCAGGGGATAATGGAAGCCATGGAAAAAATGAGGGGGAATTATTTCAACCAAAATGTGTTTTATTCAGAAATTAATGCGGATTGATGGAAGGGAATCGTTTGGATTAAGATGTTTAGTCTGAAATTATGTATAAACAGGGGAATATGGTAGGGAAGAATCATGGATATACATGCATCATAAATAATACATCACAAAAATAATTACATTTAATCTACTTGGAATGATATCTCGTTATTGCGAAGTCAAAGCATCATTTGGGATTGACAGCGTGAAATGAAATCAGTCGAAGTATATAAGGCTGTTGCAAGTAATCAAATTCGTGACCAGAATGGTAGTAGCCTAAATTGTAGCATTGAGCTGAAAACCAACTTTCATATATATATATATATATATATATATATATATATATATATATATATGTGTGTGTGTGTGTCTGTGTGTGTGTCTGTGTGTGTGTCTGTGTGTCTGTGTGCATAGATGGATAGATGAACGTATATATATGTACATATATGTCTAAATATTTACTCATATTTGTACACGAAAAAATATATATGTTAATATGCGTGTATATATATATATATATATATATATATATATATATATATATATATATATATATATATATACATATGTATATATAGTTATAGTTATAGTTATAGTTATTCAGACTGATTTTGAACTGCCAATCATACTTGCGTATATACTGCAGTTTGCATTTATAATATTTCGGAAGATAGATAACATACATATTCCTGTTACAATTCAGTTATGTGTAGAATTTCCGTTAGAAATTGTTAGTGTGCTTAAAGTATATTGACGAAACAACTTCGAAAATGCTGTCATGTTGTCCATCACATTGTTATTGTTAATCTTCATTTTAATCTGAAGAGTACAAAACTTAGTACCTAAATAATCTCAAACTTAACCATGACCTGGTAACCCATAATCTATGAAAACCATTTTTTTCAAAATACCAAACCAACTTACCAAGACTAGAAAATATCCAAACATCGAGGCCACCTGCAAATCCATATTTTTATTTTCCACTCTTATTTTCAAAGGAAAAAATTTGATGCTGAATTTATTTCTAGACGTAAACTTAAAATCTAACCACTAAAATGTAAACTCATGCTACTGGAGACAGGAACCCTTCCCAAAACAAGTATTGCATACTATGTAATTGCTTTGAATAATTAGATTAAAAAATATAATCAAAATATACTTTCACACTGAATTTGTACCATTCCCATTCTTTCACTAATATATATATATATATATATATATATATATATATATATATATATATATATATATTAGTGAAAAAATGGGAATGGTACAAATTCAGTGTGAAAGTATATTTTGAGTATATATATATATATATATATATATATATATATATATATATATATATATATATATATATATATATATATATATATATATATATATATATATACTGATAAAGACGCAGTCTCTATGTTTGGAATAGTCCATATTTGGAAATCATGCACGTAAGGGATTATTGTCGGCAAAATTGTTACTTCCAAGTTGGGGAATCATCACTACGGACAATTACTCTGTTAGTTATATAAGTTAATACATTTTTTGTCTCTGGCCTTTTCCTTCTTCTTTTTAAAGATTATTCAGCAGATCACCTTTTATTCTGTTCGTGATTAAGCTCAAAAAAGAAAGCTGTAAAAATGCCTCAGCTTGAAGTGAGATACAGGTTAATTATTTCTCCATTTTATGCCAATATGCGCTGATTTCTCGTTTTCTTTCATGTTTTTATCCAGCTATTCAGTATACCGCTCCCATGCAAGCACAAGTTCGAGGCTCTTCGGCAGATTTCTGCATTCGAAACTAATTAAACTACGCAGTAGCCCTGAATGATTGTATAGTGATGGAAAATATCTCCCGCTTAGAGAGCAGAGTAAAATTTTCGTCTCGAAAACTGAATAAACAACAGCATTAAATGTAAAAAAGAAATATAATTATGAGTGGACAAATGGACAATAATGTGTACCAGTATTTAACCTGTTTATAACAGATTACTTTAAGCCCCCAAAACAATTGATTTGATTCTATATGCATTTTATTGGAATAAGTGATATTCATGGGATTCTGCAATACCTTTCTGAAGGTTCTTCAAAGCAAATTAATGTGTCTTCAATAAGTTTGATAACTCTCCATTTAATAAGCCATTGATGTGCTTTACAAGTCTATTATATTTTCAATACATGACAACTCTTGGACAAGATTCCAAATAAGTACCTTTCAGTTACATCAATACAAAAGAGACATTTTAGTTATGTACGTGACACGTAAACTGTTCAGTAGGTTGTCGTTCAAACGTCTGTATTCTTCAGTAAATTCATTTCCTACTTTTCGATTTGAATGTTGATTTCTATTTGGGTTCAAGCACATATAAATACTTCCATTAACAATGATAAATCCTATATATATATATATATATATATATATATATATATATATATATATATATATATATATATATATATATATATATATATATATATATGTACATATATTATCTTAAGACCCAAATTTGTTTTTATAACAGTTCTGTTTATGAAAAAATCTGATTATATAGGGTTCCACGTATTCAAACCTTCATACACATACACATAAATGCCCACATATATACAGACATATGTGTTAAAAAAAACTAACATTTATACAGGGGGTATTGATAAGCAAACTGGGTGGTTGCAACAGCGTTGAACTTGATCTTTTGTATAGAAAACCAAATAAATCGATTTTAGTCAGTGTTCATGCTTCACGTACCAGAGTGAAATTGTGTATAAAGTCCATTGCGTTCTCCTAGGCTGATCAATTTCCTTCACGAAACTTCTCGGTGAACTTTCAAATATTTTGATAGACCTGAGCTGTTGATTATCAACTTTTCGGATACGGCCACGAGTGGCACCAGCATTCTAGGTTTTGGAGAAACATCCACTAAAGATGAGGCCCAACTTGAACGACGTTCACATCCAAAAAATATGGCTGTCAGTGAAATTCCCCAGAGTGAAGAATTTGTAAAGTCTGTGTCAAAAAATTTTAAACAGACGCTGAAGATGCATCATGTTGCCCCCACATTCATACCCAGTCGACTGACTGGGTGACAAATTTTCTGGTTAAGCTTTATATGATTTATGTTCTCATTTCATGCAATGCAGTGCAGATAGTATAGTAATTACTTTCATATTTAACATTCCAACTACTGGGGAGGGCCTAAAAATTGCGAAGTTTAACTTTTTTTCGATGAAATTCTACTACATTTTCAATCTTGACCAAATATAATTGGTGTGATGATTTTATGACGCACTCAAATATCTATCCATCTATCTATCCATCTATCTATCTATCTATCTATCTATATATATATATATATATATATATATATATATATATATATATATATATATATATGTATATATATATATATATATAAACATTCTGATTATTTTCAGGATTAGGTCAAATTTAACACAAATGAAAAGTGGTCTACATGTTCAAACAATACATAGCTAGCTTTCGTTTCAAAGGCGTTGTTGTGTCGAACATACGTGTCGTACTCATTTCCCCTTACATGACTTGCAAGGCTGGGATGGGAAAGGAGGAAATGGAATGAAGATAAAGTTTGCAGCATGTTGAAAGGATATGCTGTGGTGAGAATCTGATAGTAGTCGTATGATATTTTGGGGACTAAGCTGGACTTACAAGTTGCAAGCAAATATTAGATAAAGATATGCATTGTACCATTTCGATGCTTGCAAAACATTCCATCACACATTTATGATTCGAAATATTGGAGCACCCGTTTTAAACAGGACCAGATGAGCATTAATACTGACGAAAGATTTTCATAGTTATTTGCTCGGATGCACTTTTTTTGAGACCAACGATGCAGGTGACTGAAGCACTGGTTTGTAACTCATCTCTTAACTTCCAAACTCACTTCTCTTTCACTGTAAGTCATTCATATTTGAATGTTTTGATTTGATTTCTGTCGCTTAGAGATTTACAGGTATATGCAGCTGTGACGCTATTTTTGTTGTATTGTAATCATCGAAAACCCAGTTATTCGATTTGTTTTTTGCTAAATAGAATTCAAGTGTATTTACCCGTATCTTTCACGTATCGATAGCAATTTCGTTTTGTTTCAATTTTTACGAATGCATTTCACACGATTCTTTCTATTGCACTCAATATACTGAACTCAAAATCACAGACTTATGGAGCACCCACTTTCTCTCTCTCTCTCTCTCTCTCTCTCTATATATATATATATATATATATATATATATATATGTGTATGTATATATATATATGTATGTATATATATATATGTATGTATATATATGTATATATATATATATATATATATATATATATATATATATATATATATATATATATATGTATAAGATCAATCTATCACATACATAGTGCACACCCACACATACTCATACCTACACATCTAAAACTAATTCTGATTTTATTTTCTCAGGAAAGCCAATTATCTATATACAAACGACTTAGTGTTCGGAATGTTATAAAAAGTACATCATTTATTTTGAATATATTCACAAACTCATTTACTCAGCAATATAGTTTCATACTTTTTCTCAAAGTATAAACCAAGTATTTCTCAAATGATCATATTAATTCAATTCATACTTGAAAAAAGTGAAAATTGCATATTTCCCCCCTAATCCCCACCCTCAAACCATTGAAATTTGACTATTATATGAGTTCTCAGTTGTTGTAAAACATTTAGTTTTTGTTCTTTATAGTGTAGAAATGGAAAACTCTTTTCTTTCGAGATAATTTGAAACTTGAGAATGCTTCTTATCCTATATCAGAATTAATTAGAAATTCCAAAAGCGTATTCCATAAGCATATTGACACAGCTGTCAAACAGGCTGTTTTCAAGCAAAAAATAACCTGTAAACTGAATATGTTTCTTGTTGAGTAGCTTTATCCACAGCAGGGTTTATCACCGAGTTGATCATGGTCAAATGGTAGCCCTTAGAACGTGTCCCGAAGACAGAAAAAAGAGATTGCCCAATTTTGTTTTTGAAACATCCGACCACGGCATTATTGGGAATTTTTTTTTCTTACTTTTATTTAGCGAAGTTTTGACAAAAAATGATACATGTACATTGAAACGGCCGAAACTGGTAATCTGAGCATTATCAAGAAAAAAGATAGCTGGAAAGTCTCACATTAAACTTGTTTTTGTGAACATAACGTCAGAATAAGTGTGCATGTTCCATTGGCATTTATTCAGTTTCTGACATCTGTTAGCTATGATCTCCAGTGATTCACATCGAAAGTCAGGTAGCCAAAACGGTGGAAACGGTTGGGAAAACACTCATCTAGAGCTTTTTCATAATACCTCACCTCAATGCTAACATACTATTCAATCATTCAATTACTCATTACAATTCTATTTAAAAGGGATTTCTTCAGAATCCTAACTTCGTTTTTGGTAGAACTCTTAAAAGTTCTCAATTTGAAATAACCTTGAAATTATTGGCAGCTGTCTTGCTCAATACTTGATAGGAGTAGTCACCGTATTAGTCGGAGAAGCCCGTTTAGCATTTAGCATTGGTCAGGCCGAATGGTGAATTCAATGTGTAATAACACGGCTCATTCCAACTAAAAATCATAAAATCAAATCATATATATATATATATATATATATATATATATATATATATATATATATATATATATATATATATATATATATATAGTCAGGAGCTTGGAAAATTGCTCAGTGTTCAAATATTGTCTTGTTCATCTACTTTCCATATCTGTTTTTTTTTTTTTATATATATTGCGACAATTGATTCATCATGATATGGATAATATCGTCACCAGCAATCTTAAACCAAATCAATGTTTCAATGTAACATTCAAGAGATAGCTCCTAGCGTTTTTCAACGTCCAGTCCCTACTTTTGATCCCGATATATGTATTTTTATGTTGAAATTTCTATTTTTGTCAATGCTGTTTACATTGAAAGCAATGTACTGTACGAGCTGTTCGTTCACATTTAATCCAGAGCAATCACTTAGGGCTCATCTTTCAGCAGATTCATTATAGTTGAAAAAAAAAAGAATGAACAAATACAGATGTAAAAAAAACAACACAATCGATTGATACTAATATTCATATTATCGCTAATCTTGAAAGCTTATTTTGATTGGTCGTGTCAACCTGCTTAACGGTTTTCTGGCCTGATCATACATTGACAGTTCTTCTGATAACGTCTAGACGTTCATCTGTTGACCATGGTAATATGTTCCATCCAAGAAAAATTAATAACCCACATGTATCTTTAAGAGGCCGAGCTCACAGGTCGTGGCATCAATATGAGTGGACATTAGCTTGGCTACAGCTTATGCATTATTCACAATTCATGTAATGCAAAGACCAACAAAAAGAAGAGAAAAAGTAATTGCAGAGCAAATAATCTTTTTGGGTGATATGTTCTGCGATTTGAAGGAAGAGTAGAGAGGACTTTGAGTAAACAGAGAGGGAGGGAAGGTTCGAAATGATACTTTTAGAAAACTCAGCTGGAGAGAGACAAGTCAACAGAAATTACTGATGGAGGATTTGTGAAGGGGGTAGGGGTGAGAAAACAACTATTGAAAGAAACGCATCACGAATATGATGAGTGGAGATAAAGAGAAAAAATAAGAGAAAATGAGGATTATCAATAATAAAGAGAGAAACTACGACAAAAAAAGAGATAGAATGGAGACATGTTATTGAAAATTAAAGAAAACAAAACAAGAGAATGTTATGCATCAGAATACTAATTAGGGGGAAAAAGGAGATAAGGGACGGGATTAGATGGATAATTTATTATGGGAGGAAAACAGAGAAAAAAAACAAAATCAAAATGGAAAGACATGAGAGATAAGAATAAATTAGAAAGGGAGAAGGAGAAGAAAGAAGATGGAGGGGATTGAGAGCAGTTGAAAAATGAGGAGAGGAAATATGAAAGTTGGAACGAATTAGATGGTCATTTTTTCTTCGCATCACTGAGATCTTTTGTTGTTGTTTTTTTTTTTCATCGTCAGTCCCCCCTTTATATGTATCCATCCGTGTATATGTGTACATCATTTTAAAACTCAATGTCCCCTCTTTGGGATGTCAATTGATATTTTTATTATTCATATTATTTATGCTGGAAGCCATCCTTGTTTCCCCAAATGTACTGAACAATGAATTGAGAGCAGTTGCAGAGGTGTCTGGAGCTGGAGATAACTTGTACAACAGTCGAAGAGCATTTTAACGCGATCCAGTGAAGTAAAGAAAAATGCAGAATTGGATACCTTATAATTTGACTGATGACGCACGGTTTGACGACCCTTTTCTCGATTGTGTGCTTATTACAGATGAAAATTGGTTTCTCTTCGAGACTCTGGAAGATGGTTTTCTCGAAATTGACACACCTGCCCAACCTCAACTGTCCAAATACCAAATTTTCACACCCAGAGCCTCCCTCTGAACGTTTATTGGTGTTTTAATGGATTTATCTATCACTGCCACGTGCAACGTGGCTAGATTGTCACAATTCATTCTGATTATTTTTTTAGAACTCATGCATCTCAATATGCAAAGATTCTTGTCCGCAGTGATGAAGAGAATGGGCCCATTCTGCATCAGGATAATTAAAGACCTCATACTTCACAAACTAACCTTTAAAAAATGATGCAGTCAGGCACCAACGTGATTCCCCGTGATCCTTACCGACTATCATTTATCCCTAGGCTTTTGATGCATATACACGCCAACAGGTGTACACAATTGCAGGTCAGATTTATAATACCTTCCGGCTGTTTTTTGACTCTGATGTTTTCAAAGCGGTTACTTGAATCCACTAACTGATTGTTAGTATGGTATGATTTTAATGGTTGTATTTCACTAATGGAGTTTTATGTGTACCTCATCATGTCGTTTCGAAATTTGTAGTCTAAAAAAACCATTTACATTTGTTCTAACCTGGTGTAAGAGTAAAACTTGAATAGGTTGAAGTTGGAGGGGTATTCAGAGAAAGACTGTATGTAAATTAACATAAATGATTGGAATTATTGTTTTTTGTCGGAATCTGATTAAACTGTACGTTCATGCAATGGAAAATGTTACCAAAAATTGATACATCGAAATTCAAAAACGGAGATAACCATGTAACAGTTTACGTCCTGCAATGTTCACGATAAAGAGGGATAAGAATGAATTATGCAAAGAGTTCAGGATTTCAATTTGTGTCGATCTTAGAGTCAAGAAAAAAAGGAAGAATGAATTCAAAATTGGAAAGAAATGAGAACAGGAACAACTAAATACAATAAAATGGATGTATTCATAAATCAAAATTTATGGCTTGCCCCGAATCTTGTCAAACATTTGAATTTATGGCGTTCGTATATCAACAATTCATTGTTCGAAGGAGCAATTATTTTTCATATATCAATTATTGATTGATTGTGTATTACGTATTGCTTGTTTACTATCTATCGTTCCTATAATTCCTCAATTGTTTATATATTGCTTATTGCTCATATATCACTTATATGTATGAATTAATTGTTCTCCGTATATAATTTACTGTTCGCACATCAATCAAGTTCATGTAATTATTTACTTTTTCCTCATTTTCCAAAAATGCATTGTTGGGTAACGCTTCCAATACACCCAGTCATGTAATGTGAGATTATATTTAATTTTGACAATCTAAATACACAAAATATTGATTTCTAAAATACATTTATCAGATTAACTTCGTAACAGTAGCAAAAATGGCAGAATATTACCAGAGCACTAAAAATATTTTTTGAATAAAATAGCTGAATTATACACTTAGAAATCATGTTATTCGTTACTTGAATGTTATTTTTGCTTTTATTTCCATAATGATTAGATCTTTAAAGAGACTCCTAGCGTCATTGACATTATAAATTCAAAAGAATCTCTGGGTGAAAAAGGCCTGTCTGGCCATGTTTATCGACGGAAAGGATAATATACTTAATATATAGCATGACACGTAGAGAATAAATTTATTCCGAGAGACTACACTTTCGCCGATGACTTCATTTTAAATCATCCAAACAATTGATTTTGTATGCTTTTCTTAGAAAAGAGAGATTTGAAATACGAATTCATTCAAAAAGAAATAAATTAATATATTGCAATTCTACTTGATAAATATAATGCTTTGTCACTCAGAAATTCAATATGTGACTTGAAGATTCTAAAATTTGGTGGACAGAGAAAAGTATATATATGAAGATGTGAATATCATTTGCCTACACACATGCAACAAAAATGCTCCGAACTACATTTCAGATTATATCACACACCTCAATATCATATCAAGTTACGAATTGAATATTCATATTTTTCAATTATGATACCGTCACCATTTTGTATTTATACTAGAATCAGATCATCGAGGAATTACCAAATTTAATGTAAACACATATATTGGAATAGCATCGTAGACCTGCACCAAAATGACTAGACGTATCTTTCCATCGTATTATTCAGTTTCTAACAAAAGGAAAACGAATGGATGAACATCGATTAATGACCAACCTTGAAAGGCAAAGAATGATACCAAGAAGAAAAATTATGGGAATCCCAAATCTATCAACTTGAAAGATGACGTATACCTCAATAGGAAGGTTTACAGGAACGGTGAATAAACTCACTTGAATAGCCAAGGAATTAAAAACTGGCAAAACTGACGAGTGTCTAAGTAGATGATAGCAAGGCAATTATCTGTCCGGGATTTCAGTCTTGATTGTCAAAAAATACGAAGGCCTGGTGCCAGTGTCTGCTGGGTTACTGAGATAAAGACAATTCTGATTTCCCAAGTGATCTCTAACGATGAATACAGGCTTGCCCTCGTCAAACATGATCCTGAAATATGTCTTAAAAGAAAAATGGGGAAAAAAACTAATTCTTACTGGCTGTCTATGACGTTCAGACATAGCTCACCATCCCGATAGGCCAACATTCTCAGCTAATTAGCGGTTAGATGGAAGCTACAATACTGCAAAATATCGGGATATTTGGGAATTTGGGCTCGTCCCTACAAAAAATACCATACGGTTGAAAATCCTGACTTCCAATAGGAATAAGTCCCTCGCTATTCACTAAGTCAATCAAAATTTGACTGAGAGAAAACAGTATTGAAAGTATTTCTGTGACTGGCTAATCCCCAGCCTCATTTGGGAAATATAGTTTCAAAGAGAACCATTCAGAAACATTGGAAGTCTCTATCTGCTTTTTTATCCTTCTGTAAAGGCAGGGCCATTAAATGATTAACAATGTTGTACACTTTGATGCTGGTAAATATCAATCCACATTGTTCAACATGACTTCTTTTTTTGGGTATATACGATCACAATCTTTTACAAGATATATGGTAGAAATACGAATACGCCTGATCAATTTTCTTAATGAGTTTCTTTTTTTAAATATTCTCGGATGAGCATTTTCTATGAAATATTATCGTCTGAATATGCGATCGCATATCAGGCAAAATTCAACACATGGAAGAAACTGGCACGATTCTTTAATTTGTGTAGCCTGTGCAGGAAGGTTTTCTATGAGGAAGCGTTGTCCAGCTGTTCACTGACTGATTAATATCGCCAGTGAATTCTCACTGATGAGATAATTCGGAATATTATACAGAGGTACGAAGCCCAGGGAAGGCAATTCAGTTCATGGTAATCATGCTTTTGCAATGCAAAGACAAGCCTGAATGTGCAGACAGTTTACCAATATCATATCATAAAGTTGATAAGAATTGCGTATGATGAAATAAGCATTACAAATGAAAAAGTTTGTATTTAGTTTTAGTAAGCTAAGGCTTGTGAATATTGAGGCTACATGACACAAGCAAATCAATGATATACCATGGACAGGATGATGCCAGGATTGCAAGCAAAAAAAAAAAATATAAATATAAAAAAAAAAGAAAAAGAAATACATAGATTACTGAAGGATTTAGATTTAAAATGTAACAGTTTACGGGTAAAAAAAAAAAGCATAAACAACGGATTTTAGTAGAGCTATTGTTGATCTGATGAACGATAGAATATTTTCGGCTCCTGAATTGTGTCCCATTTTTATCTTCTATAGTTGACAGTCTACGACGAACAATGAAGAAAATGTCATCAATTCATGCAGCACCCGTCTTTGCTCCCTCTGGGAGAAGATATTGATTGACAGGTACTTTGATGGATATGGTATTTTTTGAAAATGTTTTGTGCTGACTATTTTTCAAAATACCGGCAGTGTTATCAATTAAAAGGAAATGTATATTCAAAAGACTTCCATTCTCCTCTTCAAAAAATCTTTTTGGCGGAAATAATCTTTTTTTAGTCATAGTTGTTAATGCCAAAACCTTCAATATTTTCTTTTCATCATGAAAAAAAAAAGTTTTCGCCAACGCTTCTTCCACATCATAAACGTTTGATATCGTCAGCAAACCTTTTGCCAAAACTTTCTTTGGTTTTCAAATCGATCAGGTTCGCTATTTGACTATGTATGTATCATACATACAGGAGCTAGGAGGCTGAATATTCAAACATTATCATCCTTAGTGTGTCTGAAAACATTTTTTTCTTCTTCGATTTATGATCTTTCCACCTAGAACAATTTTTGGTTTGATTTATGACGTTAATATATATTGAATTGATCCTTTAGTTCATGTCTGAGTTTTGAAAATCCAGATCGTCACTACCACAAAACAGTCAAGTGAAGTAATTTATTCATTACTCATTCATGCACGGCATGATACTAGAAGAGGTTACTTGCACGATGGTTTCAACTGAGTGACCAACCATATATATATATATATATATATATATATATATATATATATATATATATATATATATATATATATATATATATAGGGAGAGAGACTGACGGACGGAAAAAGACGGAGACAGAGATATATAAAGAGAGAGACAGACACTAGGCAAATGGAAAATGAACAGATGTGCATATTATGATTACTAACCATGAGGCAGCAATACGACCGTATCTTGTTTGCAAAATTGCACTTTTGGATATATATATATATATATATATATATATATATATATATATATATATATATATATATATATATATATATTGAATTTCACTTACTCAGTCATTTCCATTGATTGAATTTCGTTCGGAGTCTAGTCTGGGACCGGCTTTATCCATTTTCATTCCCGATAATAAATTATTCTTAGTTATTCGTTTTTTTTTTCATATTCTGACTACAATATATAAAACATTATTTTCAATCATAAAAAGTTCTTGTAATGTAATCGTTTTGCTGGAATTTTCCTGGTACAATTGATATACCCTGAAGAAAAATATGAATCTGCCATGTTTTAAAGTAGATGATCGTTTACAATTTCTCACTCAAATGAGCTTATAACACGTATCCTTTTTGTATTGGTTGGCTCGATTTAGAATTACAGTTAGATTCTAATCTGAGAAAATAGATTATGAGTAGATAATATTCTTTTGAGTTGATCCAAATTGACTGAGACAGCCGTGTTGCGTCTGAGTGCTAATTTTCTCTCCTCCCGTAAACTGAGTAGTCTCCTCAAAACCATAAGACTCCAATATGCATACGTCTTCTGTTGTAAAGAGTAGCTATTGATTAGGGCTTTCTGCAAAATGTAATACATTCCTTCAAGTGCAATTCTTTTACTTATGAGTCAGATTTACACTTATACGACGACAAGACATCTTTTGTGTGTGCATGATTACAGCGAATACTGATGATTATTATTAGCATATGACCGATGGTCAACAATACTACACCTACCCCTCCCGCATTCTTGACCTTCAAATGTCTATGCCATGATAGTTTCAATTCCTTTATTTTCTTCGGAAAAGTCTCAAATGAACCGAAAAAAAGACGTCGAGCATAATTAATGCATTCATAGTTGACCATCGTTCTGTTTCTCATTCAATTCCTGATTTCCATTTCGTTTTCCACTTTTTATCAATTTTTGCCCTCCTCACTTTGATACCCTGTCTGCTGTAATGCCGGCACGCATTCTCTGATGAATATTCGTTCGATCCGTTGAGAAAGGACAATGCTGTTTGAACCATGTCTCCCTTCAGTTGACAAACCGTCGGCAGCTGCAACGGTATATCACATCTTTCTTCAAAAAATGGCCTTAATACGGACACAAGGGACCTGTTCTTAAAGGCAACGATCATCATCATCATTATCACCTTTATTATTATTATTATTATTATTATTATTATTATTATTATTATTATTATTATCATTATTACTATTATTATTATTATTATTATTATTTGGTGGTTACTTCTCAAGTCTCCAGTCCCCCTTTCAACACTCTTATGATCTACAATAGTACGTTGGTTTCACACCAGTTACCCGGTTGTTATTGCCGAAGGCTGAGTGACAGTAAGTCTTTTCAGGTTTTTAGCCCTACTCCTATTCCAACTCCTTCCTCAGATATATCAGCAGTGCTGTGGTTCTTACCACTACTACCAATTGGGCGTCTCCCTCCTTCCCTCCTCCTCTGTTAGGCCACTGCTGGTAGAACTTATATTTCCAGCACTTTTCTCAGGATTCCAGCAGTTTTGTGGTCTCAATCCTTCCTTCTATCTCGAGTTTCTCCAATATCATCGCCAGTGTCTTCGATTCAGTTCTGAGTGCACCTATTTTAAATGGTACTACCCTGACTCTCATGTTTCACACCTTCCTCAGCTTTCTTTCCATATCTCAGTATTTTCGAAGTTTTTCATTCTCTTTCCTCTTTACTCTATGGGCTGTAGATACGGCCACGTGTATAATTTGGCCGGTCTTCCTCTTTTCGTTTACGATTACTACGTCCAGTTTCCTTGCTTGGCTGGGATGGTCTGTTTGGAAGTCCAAAAGTAATCCGTGATTTACATTCTCAAGGGCTGTCTCTGGTTTACGCTGGTAACACTTTTCCGTATGGTTATATCCCATTCATCTGCTCAGTTACCAGTGTATCCCTGTTGCTACGCTATCGTATCTGTGTTTATACTCTTTATGAGCAAGTTTACTATACTCACAAGATATTAGGTTTACAGTCTCATCTCTTTTACTGCACAGGCGGTACTTGCTGTTTGTCTGTGCTCTGTCAATTTTCTTTTGATATAGTTTGCTCTAATACATTAGTTTTGAGCCGTCATGATGAGTAATTCTATTTCTCTCATCAGAAGATGATGATGATGATGATGATGATGATGATGATGATGATGATGATTGTTATATTATTATTATCATTATTATTATTATTATTATTTGGAATCTCACACCAGTTGCCTGGTGGTAACCGCTGGAGTTTGAGTGACAGCAAGTTTCCTCAAGTCTCCCGCCCTCCTCTCCTAGTACTCATAGGTCGCAGTAATTCTGCGATTTACAGTTTCACACCGGTTGCCCAGTGGTTATCGCTGAAAGCTGAGTGACAATAAGTCTCCTCAGGTCTTCAGCTAACGTCTCCTCTCTCTTTCGCATATCATGACAGAGCTACGATTCGTTGCAGTCCTTATATCTCTAGTACCTTCCTCAGTATCCGTGCAGTTCCCAGTAGTGCTGTGGTCTGTACGGTCTCTATCCTCCCCCTAATCCCGATCTCCTCCAGTCTCTCCCTCAGCGTTTTGGGGACAGTTCCTAGTGCTCCCACTATGACCGGTACTACCCTGGTTTTCATGTTCCACATTTTCTTTAACTCCCTTGCTAGGTCCTGGTATTTTTCCCTTTTTTCACCCTCCTTCTTTTTTACTCTATGGTCTGCAGGTACAGCAACGTCTAGTATTTGGCAGGCCTTCCTTTTTTTGTCTACTATTACTAAGTCCGGCCTTCTTGCCTGGATGAGGTGGTCAGTTTGGATGTCAAAGTCCCACAGTAGTTTGTGGTTGTCATTCTCCAAAACTGCCTCTGGCTTGTACTGATACCACTTTTCCCCATGGTTGAATCCCATTTGTTTACTTAGTTCCCAGTGTATCATCGTTGCTACTCTATCGTGTCTATGCTTATACTCCTTCTGGGCGAGTTGACTACATTCACTAGTTATGTGGTTTACTGTCTCATCTCTTTCACCGCACACGCGGCATTTGCTGTTTGTCTGTGTTCTGTCGATTTTTGTTTTTATGTAGTTTGTCCTTATGCTTTTGTTTTGGGCTGCCATGATGAGCGATTCTGTTTCTCTCTTAAGGTTTCCCTTTCGTAAGTACGTCCATGATTTCTCGTCTGCTATATCTTTTATCTGTCTTTTAAACTCACCGTTATTATTATCATTATTATTATTATTATTATTATTATTATTATTATTATTATTATTATTATTATTATTTGCATTTGTGTTTGCATTTGTAGCCCTTCCCTTTTCTCTCTCACAGTCTTTTGCTGTGTTGTGGGTTATCCTGACTCCAATGTTCAACACTTCCTTCTGTTCCCTGCCAGGTCTTGATAGTTTTTCATTCTTTCCATATTTACTATGCAATCCAGAGGCATGACCATGTTTATTTTATGACAGGTTCTTCTTTTCTGCGATTAAAAAGTGCAGTTTTCTTGCTTGGATGGGATTGTCTGTAAGAAGTCTGAGAGAAGATTATGATTTCCATTTTCCTGGGCTGCATCAGGTTTGCGCTGATAGACACTTGTCCACATGGTTGAATTCTGTTCGTTTAACCAATTATTAGTGTATCATTGTTGTTACTCTGTTGTCTTTGTGTTTATACTCTTTCTTGGATAGTTATCTTCATTCATTGGTTACGTGGTTTGTGGTCTCATCCCTTTCTCTCCATAACCGGCATTTGCATTTGTTTGATTTCAGCTGATTTTTGCCTTGATATAGAGTGTCAAGATGCATTTGTTTCGGGCTGCCATCAATGATTCTATCTTTCTTTTCGTGTTTCTGATGTGGACCCATGTAGACATTCCCACTGGACAACTGGTGGTCGTAGCTGGAGAATGAGTGACCATAAGTCGAATTAAGTATCCATCATTTTTTCCAAAACTCTCACAGCCCAGAGCAGTACTATGGTTCGTAGTTTCACGCCTAAAGCATTGTAGTTATTGCTAAAGGGTAAATATCGTTCGGGCTCCACCCTCATATCACATCCACGCATCACAGCTGCACTGTTGTTTCATCAACGCAGATGGGGCATTGCTAAAAGCTGATTATAATAGATCTCATATTCCCATTACTCTTCTCAATATTTGTAAAAAGCCAATTGAACATTTATTCATAAAAAAAGACGAAATAGCTAGAAGTAATCTTGTAGAGTACTGATGCCAATTATCAAGTTTGTAAAATGGAAGTCGTGACCAATATCACTGGAACAGTCAAACAAAGTAATAAAATCTGCAAGAATAAGGCCAAAATTTTTCATTTTTTTTCAACAAATTTTTTTTTTCTTGAAGAAGTGTTGAAAAGCAATGATGTCAATGAAAGAACACTTAGGCCAGTGTTGCTGAAATAAACAGAGAAGAAAACAAGTACATCAACATGTACGCATATGAAAGAAGGTAGAATCACTCATCATATTGGATGGCAAGATATGTTCAACCGTCAACAAGAAACTGTCAAAAAATACCGTCACCATAGATCCCTTCTGTTTTTGAATAATTCTTGCTTGCTAACTTTGTGGCTGGCTGGCTGGCTATGTATGCATTTATGTATGTGTGCATTGCATATAGACGCTGCACCAATGGAGCTACAGTGATGAAATTTACGTCATTGTATCCTTATGCCTCGGGAAAAAAGGTAAAGCGTGTTCTGAAAAATGTTTTTTGGCCGGGGGGGTAGGTTAAAATGTAATATCGTGTTAAATCTGTATGTCAACATGTCCAGATATGTCTGCGATTGTTTATTTTTGAGTTGATAATTTTGTAGAGATGCAACAAGATGCGAAAGAAGTAACTTATTGCATAATTTAATAATCAACTGCAGTTGTGCATTTTAATGGGGATTTGAATAGACGTATATTTTATAAAGATTATCACATAAACCAACGCCCTTGTCAGCCTGCTATGTTGGAGATGATGGATAAGAAAATAAAAATGGGGCAGATCGGTGGATACCTTTTTTCACTTATCTTTTATTGGGCTATGCTCATTAAAAGTGAGTATGGGTTAAAGAACAAAACAACAAAAGAAAGTATATAATACCAAAGAAGTGCAAATGAATCCCTTGGAAAAGAGAAAAGAATCTTCTTCCTAGACATATAAAGAGTTTATGTTGAAAACTTACCTTTCTAACTCTATTCTTGTGGACTTTACACTAGATACATACATACACACATACGTACACACATACAAACATACGTACATACATACGTACATAAATACATACATACGTACATACATACATACTCGCAGCTGGACCAACTTGTGAATTGGAGGAAGCTATTTTGACATTTTTACCTGACAGTTTCTTGTAGATGACCATTTAGTACTGAAGACTTGCTTATCCGACTTCCTTCAATAATTATGCACTGATTTGAAATTTCTTAGGCTAGTGTAATTTAGGTTTGGTAAGGAAAAACAAAAACTCCCGCATCAATAAAAACTGATGGAATATTCTAACTTTTGTGTAAACGAAAGTGTGGGTATTTTTGGAATCATGTGAAGAAATCATCAGACATTTCACATGAAAGGGTAGTAGTGTGTCTATAATGATCAATCAGAGCAACGTTATTGCTTAGAGTGCGTGTAGTGTACTACATTGAAACCGCCCTTGTTTTTCAGTCGGTGTTTCTGTTCTCTGATTATCCAAGATACTGATTCTTATATTTGAAAGGTATGATCGCATGCATACCTATTGTTTAAAGATACTATACCTGTGAACCCACATTTGAATTTATCTAGGTTGAATTCTTCTCTTTGTCATATATATATATATAATTGTTTTTCGTGAGTTTTCTTGGTAATGTGACCTTTAATAGGCACACTCGGTTCGATCAGTCCCTAGGCTAGTAATACATATACTAAAAATTTTGTTAAGAAAATCAATGTCACCTATTTATCCAGCCTTTACAGTTAGTAATTTTGAGTACACGAGGATGGCTACTTGGTGATATTGCAACCATTGTATAATAATGTTCTAAAGAAAATTTACCAAGAGAGCATTATATAACATGTTTTTGCTCACACACACACACACACACACATATAAATATATATATGTATTTATATATATATATATATATATATATATATATATATATATATATATATATATGTATGTAAATATATATATATATATATATATATATATATATATATATATATATATATATATATGAATATTTGAATATATCCATATTTATACAAAGATAGATGAAAAATGAGAGGGACAATTGTTGTTCCTGTGTTTCTGTAATTCTACATCCAAATGGATGTGTGTGTACATGTGAAAATATTAATTTGTTTGTACGTGCTTTGATTGTGTGGCAGGCTGTATATGAGAATGCTATGCATAAAATAACCGTGTATCTGTCATAGAGTGATTGAGTGCATTTTCTCCACCGTCGATATATCGATGTGAAGTACCTTCATTTCGCTCAACCAGGAAGCGATATGTGTAATCACTGACAAGATCCGGCACCAACGGAACATTTCAAGAAATTTGAACCACCATTATGTATGTGTATTGACAAGTTATTGCTTGGAAATTTATCTTTCTTTCAAAGACATACGCTTGTTGGAACACTATCCTTCCTGAATGTAGCTCTTTGAATGCTGACAGTGCTTTGGGGCTCAGATTTCAAATGCGAAACCAACGAATCTTTACACATCAAAAACTAGTGAGTCTTTGAGAGTGGCGCATTGAAAGGGCACTCAGTATCCGCCGATAAATAGTGCAAAGGACATCGTCTTTCCCTGTCGGATCGGCGTCGGGGTACCGATGTAAAACAGCGTTTGTGATGCAGGTATATCTTTCTTCGGATATGTGAAATAAATGATAAGAAAAATTCTTTAAAAAACGATTGTATGCCAGAATCAATTATAAAAAGAGTTTAATAGAAAACAAAATTATATAAACATATCAATAGTTAAAATGAGAAGAATGCATGGTTCTCAAATAATATCAAATAAAAAAAAAAACGGGTCAAAAGTGACCTGAGACATTTTTCTTCAAAGGAGGCTTTTCAACCAACATAAATGAATCAAAAGCTAAAAAAGGCATTTAGGATGGGTCAGCATTAAGACCCCCTGGATTCGATACGTCAAAAAGGAGGGAATCATCATCATCATCATCATCAGTCTTTTAACATCCGTCGTTGGACATAGACCTTCCCCTGAATTGGCCACACTTCTCTATCATAGGCATCGCGGAGCCAGTACTTCCTGAACTTGTCTAGCTCGTCTCGCCTTCAAATATTCTGCCGGCCTCTGTTGCGCATGTGATCTCGGGGGATCCATGTCGTGAGTCGTAATGTCCATCGGTTGTCTGCCATTCTGGCGACATGGCCAGCCCACCACCATTTGAGATTTTTAATGGATTCTATGATGTCCATGATTCTTGTCTTTTCTTGGGTGTACTGTGCTGTCTTGTGGTCTCTCCATGTGAGGCCCAGCATTATTCTTTCATGTGTACGTTGCATAGTTCTCAATTTACGGGTCTGTCTCCTGGTTAGGTTCAATGTTTCGGCTCCATAAGTGACTATTTGGAGGATGCATTGGTTATACACCCTTCTTTTTCGGATTAATGGGATCTTCTTATTTTTGAAGGTTGAGCTAGTTCTGCCAAAGGCTTGCCATCCTAGGGTGATTCTTCGCTTGATTTCTTCTTCTTTTGAGGGTCTCATAGAGATTCGTTGTCCTTGGTAGATGTAGTGGTCTACTTCTTCCAGTTGTGTGTCCTCGATTGTGATCCTGGTGTTTTCATACCTGATGTGGTTGTTGCACATGATTTTGGTCTTGCTGAGGTTCATGTGTAGGCCAACTTTCTTGCTCTCTTCATACAGTTCATCTATCATTAGTTGGAGGTCGTGTAGGTTCTCTGCGAAAAGGGCTATATCGTCTGCGAATCTGAGGTTGCTCAGATATTCGCCGTCTATTTTAATTCCTTTACTCTCCCAGTCTAGCAATCTCGAGGCAGACTGTGAAGAGTTTAGGTAAGCTGGTATCACCTTGTCTCACTCCTTTCTGGAGCTGAAAAGGGTCTGAGTCCCTATGTAACCTGATAAAGGAGCAGCTATGGTTGTATATGTTTCAACACTTCAACTTATACTGGATCTACACCTTGTCGATTGATAGCCTCCATAACTGCAAGGATTTCTATTGAGTCGAACGCCTTCCTAAAGTCGATAAATGCTACGGCATGTTGTAGTTTATACTCAGTTGCTTTCTCTTTGAGCTGATTTATCGAAGGCAGGCGGTCCATGGTCGAGTAGCTTCTTCTAAAGCTAGCTTGTTTACGTGGCTGGTTTTCATCGAGTGTTTTTATGATTCGGTTGGTGATGATCTTTGTGAAAAGTTCATATTCACAGTTGAGTAAGCTTATAGGCCTGTAGTTGTTGAGGTCTTTTGGGTTTCCTTTTTTATATAGAAGCATTATGATAGCAGTGTTCAAATCGTCTGGGACTTTACTGTGTTTTAGACACAAGTTGAAGAGGACGGCCAGTTTCCTAGTGATGATTTTACCCGTTTTCTGGAGTGGTTCGATGGTGATGTTTTCTTGTCCTGGGGCAGTTCCTTTCTTTGTCTGTTTGATGGCTTCCTTCACCTCCCACGGGTTTACTTTTGGGAAGTCCCGTAGTTGATTGCTCACGTCTTGCGTATCCCGTTCATTGTTTTGTAGTTCTTGTTTGGACTAATTAAGGTTTTGGTAGAATTCTTTGGCACGTTCGACAATCCTGTCTCTGTCTGTTCTTAGGTTTCCATTTCCTCGAGTATGCTAGTTATATGCCTTCGCCCTGAGTTGAGGAGTTGGTTTATAGCTTTGAAGCACAAACCTTTTTCGAGAGTCAATTTGATTACTGCCGTCGTGTATTTTCTTCTCTCTTCCCTTCCTTTTTTCTTGATCAATTTATTTAGTTCAGCCTCTTTAATTTTGTCACTCTTTGCCGTCGGTGGCTTGAGGTTTCTCATTTTTCCATGAGACTTCTAGTTTTATCTGAGATTTTGCTAATGGGTTGTTTGCTCCTTGGTTTGAATGTAAAGGCTACTTCAATTATTAACACTGTCATTTGGTTACTTAGTTCGTTGCTATTGGTATCAAATTGTTCAGTAAGAATTCTGAATCTGTTTTTCAGTTCGAGCTTGAAAGTTTGAGCTTGGAAGTTTGAGCGTGCTCTTTTGGTATGTTTAGAGGCTGCAGTTTTGTGTGGAACATTTTCCTGCCTTTTTTGTTGGTGTTTACTAGTATTTTACATCGTACCATTCTGTGGTTGCTGCTTATATTGAAATGATTCAGGACTTGGATGTCCTTGACAATATCGTTTTTTTCCGTTAGGATATAGTCTATTTCGTTTCTTTGTTACTTGATTGGGGATCTTCCTGGTCCATTTCCTATTGGGCCCCTTCTCGAAGAAGGTGTTCATAATTTTGAATCCATTAGCCATTGCAAAGTTAACAAGATCTTCACCTCTCTCGTTGCGTACTTTGTGCCAAAATTTGCCGATGCAATCTTCATTTCTTCACCCTACCCGTGCATTGAAGTCTCCCATGATAAAATTGAAGCGTTTTCTGGTGTCTTCGGGTAGGGAGTTCAGGTCATGATAGAAGTTGTCTATTTCCTGTCGGGTTGATTGCAAAGTTGGAGCGTAGACTTGGATTATATTGAGTTTGTATCGTTTTGAAAGTTGTATTATGACGTTAGCTACTCGGACAGAGACGGTCTTGATGCCAGTTACATTGTCTTTGAGGTCCTTATTGATGAGAAAACCAGCTCCACTTTGTTTTACTTTTTCTTTTCCGTAGCTATAAAGAAGATGTCTGTTCCTCCAAAGACTTGGAGATGGGAATGAAAACAATCCTTCCCGAAATGAAATGACAAAAGTGGAGCAGACGAGTAACTGGAGGGGCAGTGAGTGGTTGGTATTTTGATTTACCCCTTGGCCATATGCGTAGACTCCCCATTTTTTTTTTTTTTTTTTTTTTTTTGCGAATACTGGTTCACCTTTCATTGCCACTGATATTATACAGGAAATATGGTTTGTAAACTTTAGAACTAATTGAGTCCCCCGGGTCCTTCGATCAAAAATATTTGAAAATAAAATTCGTACACGGACGGAGAGTCTATTCCCTCTCTAGTTTCATACTTTTATGGTAAAAATAAGTTTCCTTTCAAAACTCTAGAAAACTGGTTCCTCTCAAAATTGTCATCCCCTTCCCCTGCATCCATTGAGTGGGCATGCCATATTTAGTGGGGCAGCACCCTAGTTTAGGCGCTTATAACATATATATTCAAGATACATACACGCACACACACATATTTATATATATATATATATATATATATATATATATATATATATATATATATATATATATATATATATAGAGAGAGAGAGAGAGAGAGAGAGAGAGATACATTAATAGATAGATAGATAGATATATAGATAGGTAAAATTTCTCTTCCTTTCTCTCAACACTGCAGGGGTACCCATTTAATATAACAGTTTTGTTTTTTAAAATCCCAGAAACGCTTAAATGGTAAACAACTGATCATCCCAAAAGAAGACAGTTTACTCATCATACCACAGTACAGTATACAGGAAATGGAAGGGATATTACATAAATCGCATCGACATAAATCGAAAAATGCTTGACTGAAGTGACACAAAACATCTATGGAAAAGGTTTTTTAATGTTTCATGTTTGAAGCTGTGAAACTTTATTGAATATATATATATATATATATATATATATATATATATAGAGAGAGAGAGAGAGAGAGAGAGAGAGACGGATAGACAGACGGACAGATATTTACCATTTTTTTTTCGCAGAATTTGATGTACTGTAAATCTGATTGAAAATGAGACACTCCGGCCAGGCCGTACAGATTTGTGTCTGGTCTGCCTGTATGCATATAAATTGCTAAGAAAATCATGCTCAACTTAATATAGAAAGATCATATGAGAGCACAGTATATTCATGAGTCTGAGATATCATAGAAACAATTTGAAAAACTCATATACCAATGGGTTTGGCATCATGACTCACAACATGGATCCCAAGATATCCGATACAGAATTGTTGTCGACTGAAACTAAGATGGCCTGCTGAGCTTGACAAAATCAGAAAGTACTGATTCTACCCCGCCAATTGATAGAAAGATTTATCAAATTCTGGGGAAGGTCTTTATCAAAAATCATATATTGAAGTTTATTGATTATGATGATAACTTTGGGCGATGCTTTGGAAATAAATCTGTTTAGATACTTTCATTGTAATAGATTGAGTTTTATCGATGCCGGAAACAAGGCATGTCCCATGTGTTTTTTGACTAAATAGAAAATAACATCAATATATTTCAAGTATCCAAGCTGCAAGAAACAAATAAAAAAATCCATTTCATATCTCACTCACCCTGTTAATTTCGAGTCGTCGTTGCAATAGCTGTAAAAAAGAAGTTCTGTTCCCACAGAGAGCGGTCAGCATTCAGAGCTGGCATACGGTTTAGATGCACCCTGGGCGATATGAGAATTTTTGTAATTATTTTCTTGTGCCTTAGGGTATTTTGTAATTGTACTTTACCGAATTTTCTTCTTCATATTCAGAGTACACTCCAAGGAACATTATACTGTAAGTAATCATCCAGATTTGCTAAATAAAGAAGGGTTGGGGAATCAGTAAATTATTTGACCCTAGCTTCAATCTATCCAAAATGGGTCAAAACAGCATAACTTCTAATCAAACGGCAGATTATGAAACGAAATATCGTTGCCAATTAATACGCATCTGTGGAAATGTCTGACACCTCCTTTTTCAGGAGAGGATCCAGGATTTTTAAGAGGCTTACAACTGACAAAGTAAAAGTTTACAAGTGAGTAAAAAGCAAAACCATGTTAGAAAATACAAAAAAATGTTGATTAAAAGTAGATAACTATTGCTGAAACACTAACATGCGCTCATACGTCCTTTTTCAATGATGGCAGTGTAGAAACTTTTGATAATTCAAAATATACGGGCTGGATGTGATAATTTTAAAGGGTTGATCCATTTCATATTTTCGTATGACAATGCATGCAAGTTGTTCCTTTGGCTATGGGCTAAGTCTGTGTCAGGTATTTGATACAGAATCTACATCGTAGATGAATTCACGAAACGGTTTTTGCTTGAAACCGCTCCTCTGAATCAGATCTTGCGTATATCCAGATAAAGAACAGCCACGGATCGCAAAGCTTTGTTATCGTCAAAGATTAGCAAAAACTGAATGACAATCTATTCAAATATAACTACGATGCTAAGGAGTCAAAGTTGTGTGTTCTGATTTCTAGCAATTTTTGTCAATTGCTTTTATATACGGAAACATACTCTCGAGCAAAGTATAATTCCTACATGAAATATTTTTCATGGACCCAAGTCTTAATCTTCCATTAGTGTCATTGAAATCCACTTGCGAGGTAAATAAGGCAACCAATGTATACATGGGGAATATGAGACAATAAATTGTTTTTTTTCTATCGTGGGTATGATTTCAGTTTACCATAACTCAATATAGATATTCAATCAAAAATATATTAGTTTTTTTGGTTTTTTTACCGCGCTGATCCTTTGAATCCATACGTCACATTGAGTACAGAATTTTCCACACGATTAACGTCACTCTTCAAGCAATTAAGTTCCTTTCCTTTCAATATCCTTAGGGCACAGTTGAATCTGAATGCTGCTAATGTAAAAATATTCACTTTCCATTTACGCGAGTTCTCAAGAGATTACCCTGCTTCAGATCTGGAGGCACTCAATCCTCTACAACGCATTTTTCAATATATACGTAAAAATTGCGAAGGAAACTAGCTATTTTCTGTAAGAATTTTTCTTGATTCAATTCTGGAGCACACTTTATATAATTATTTATTTCATCAGAATAATTTTATCGACATAGATTCATATTTTGTTCAAATCTCCGTTTTTGAACCTGTCGGGTGAATTGGAAATCATTCGGTTTGGTTTAAAAGCAATTCTATTTATTCTATACAGACATTGTTTGTAAGAATATCCTGAGGGATAAATAAATAAATAAATCTGTCATCTACGAAAAGCTTAAAAAATGTTCGGGAAATCTTTACAGAAAAATGTCAAGTAAAATCGAAAGGTGAAGCTGGAAAAAAAGGGAACCACTACATCTACAGAGGAAAATGAGTCACCAGGAAGTCCCGAAAAGAAGAAAAAATCAAGTGAAAAATCACTCAGGTTGGCAAGCCTTTGGTAGAGCAAACACAACTTTCAAGAACAAGAAAATCCCATTTGTCTTAAAATGAAAATTATACAACCAATGCATCCTCCCTGGTAGTCATCTATGTAGCTGAAAAAACCAGACAAAATGCCTGACCCTCAAAACTCAGAATCAGGCAACGTACGCATGAAAGAATAATGATCAACATCTCACGTAGATATCACATGGCAGCACAACTACTTTGAGAAAGGACAGGAGTCCATAAGATACAATTCATCTGGAAAATAAAAAGACAATGGGTTGGTCAGGTTGCAAGGGTTGCAAATAATCGCTGGATACCACGTTGATCCCAAGGTATCAATTGCGAAACTCACACTAGTAAAATATGAGATAGCAAGACGAAGTAAAGAAGTTCACGAAGTATTGACCCCACACCACCCACGATAGAGAGGACAGGCGAGTCCCAGAAAAAAATTATGCTCAACAACGGACGATAAAAGATGATGATGATGTTGATAATGATGAATGTTCTGATTTGTTCCGTGTCAACTGCGATTGTTCTACCCTATTTAAAGAGAGGGAAGAATTCTTTTTTTTTCAGATGTAATATCGAGTAAATTTTATTACTTACAGTCCTTTATATCCATCGACACAGGCTGTAAACATGATACAAAGATACGTAGCAGGACGACAAGACAAAATCAACTGCAGAACAAATCAATGTCTCCAGTCTTTGTAACAATTTAACTTCAATTTTAGTCAACAGTTGATGAATTTGATGGAAAGGTATTGTTCCTTACGCACTTTCAAAAAATTACGAATCTGTTGTCCTGTGTACATGTACCTTTGTGTGTATCTCCGTGTGTTTATTTTGTAAAAAACACATATTCAGTGTAAAAGAACATCCCAAGCGATGTGTGAGAGAGACCTGATACACATCACTTTCTCCATCTGATTTCATACATTCCAAAAGCGTTGCCGATGGATATGTAGAGGAAATGTGAAATAAAATATCGGTTTTAATCAAGGATATGATTTCTAAATCCAATACATTTTTTACAACGCAGTTTCTTGCAGTACGCCCGTCACATGGAGTAGATAATTTTCCACACGATTAACCCCACTCGAAATGCGAATAAGATCCTATCCCCTTTTCATATCCTTTGGGGCACGTTGCGTCAGAAAGCGGCTAATGTAATAATATACCCTTTTCACTTATCGTATGCTCTCACGAGATTACCCTGCATTAGATCCTTGAGGCACACATTCCTGCACGATGCATTTTTAATATACAAGTCATGTAAGAACCTTTGAGTAAATTGGATACCTTTCTGATGTTTTTTCTTACTCAATTTTTCCACAAAATTGAAATGATTATTCCTATTCCAACAATTTCAACAAACTGAATTTCTATTTGACTCATAATGTCTTATTTTAAATGACTGAGTGAATAAAAAATGACTGCGTTAAGTTCAGAAGAAATGTTATGTATTTTTAAACAAACCGTTTATAATATTACAATGTGAGAAAAAAAAAGCAGTTATGCATGACATTTGGGATGTACGAGATGCTACCATGGTATACAAGAAATTTCAACTTGGCACTCGAACCTAACGTAATACAACTTTTCGATATAGTATCATAGACACCGTTGGAAGAACAAGGATGTGGTTGCTCATTTGTTGCTATTCAAAACAATAAAGCAGTGACACGCCCCCCACCCCGCAAAAAAAACACAACAACCCAATCAACAGATATGCCAGCAAATCAAGATTGGAACACACACACACATTACAAACCTGAGTAATGTCAGAAAAATGAAAAAAACAAATTTTACAAGCAAACTCATTGAAGTGAACATGACTAAAGAATTTGAAGAAGTGATAAGCAGACAGAGAAAAATTGAGGAAACTCCTTTTCAAATAAGGTAAGCGAATACAAAGTACCTGAATGAATTCGACGGGGGCATTACAACATGGATGATTGATGGGATAAGGCGATAAACAAATCAAAATGATGAAGCAATCATCAAAAACATGTCAACCAATATATATATATATATATATATATATATATATATATATATATATATATATATATATATAAATCATATATAAGTAGTACGGCTAGGTAGGGCTGTTAATTATGATTACAATTGATAATTGTGTTAGCCACAGGCAGCTGTTTCGTTATATTATAACTAATCATATATATATATATATATATATATATATATATATATATATATATATATATATATATAGGCTCACCCATGTGCATTATGTATCAAATTCTCTTTCTGTATCAATCTATCTATCAATCTCTCTCTCTCCCTCTCCCTCTGTCTCTCTATCTGTCTGTCTGTCTCTCTCTCTCTCTCTCTCTATATATATATATATATTCATAAATCAAATTGTATCGCGTAATACATGCTTCTTGCTATATGCATGCGTGTATACGTCAGTCCCCGTGTATATTTGTTGGTGTTGAACCACTCACCCTCCAGCAAACTGAGTGAGTGCCCATCTAATCCGTAGACAATTCAATTCGTATCCACTCATATCCAGAATTAGGTTTCTCTACAAGATCCCATATCAAAGTCGATTGACCGCTCGCAGCCAACAGTAACGGAACTTGCAATCCCAGCATCTCATTTCCAGATTCCAGATGAATAGAAATCACGATTCCGATTTGGGGTTAAAGAAAAGAGCAATGATCCATGAAAAGTGATAATAACATTCCAGAATCACTTTTTTTTTCTACCATCCTCTCTCACCTTTGATACTGCTTTTGTTAAGAGGGTCTCATTGTCTCGAGAAAAATTCATCCCCAGGAGGGATCTTTGATCCAGATCGATGATTAAATACGTTGCTGATATTTCCACCACTGCACGTTCCTCTTCCGATTTAACCAGTTTATGATCGTTCAGACAATAATACGTATATTCCAATAGACAGAGTGATGGGAATATACACAGATGAATAGAGTGGTTGAATTGTATTTTAATATAGTAAGTGATAATGTGATAGTGTATGAGAGAGAAGTGAATTCGGTGAGGTAACAGTGTGCGTGAATGTGTGCATTCACATTGTCGTTGAATTGATATAGTGAGCGATAATGCAGATGTGGATGAGAGAGAGAAACGGGGTGAAGGATCCATGTGTGAATACGTGTGTTCACAGTATAGTATAATTGTGTTTTGGTATGAGTGTAGATTTGTTTAAATGAGTGTGTGTATGACGGAATCAATGTATCTGTATGTGAGTGTTCTCAGTACAGTATAATTGTATTCCCGTATGATTGTAGATTTGTGTAAGTAATAATATGAGTGAGTGTATGAGAGAACCAAATGTGTGTATGTCACAGTAAAGTAAAATTGCGTATAGGTCTGATTGTGGATTTGTTTGGTTTGTGATGAAATGAATGTATAGGATTATTTTTAATGCATCATTGTATAAAAAATTATGGAGAAAAAAAAGAGAGCTGAAGTTTTATCTCCCAATTGAAGAATCCTAGTTTGAATTTAGTGTTGGTTTTACAGAATTAATGGAATGTGTGTCCCTTTTCTTTCCGCAGAATGTCGGTGTTCATTTTGTAGGAAGGGAAATTCTAGTGAATATCACTAAAACACTGAGTATCCTCATCGAGGGATCTCTTATATATTGTCTGTATTCTGTGGTCCTGTTTCTAAGGTGGGATGCTTCCCCAATGCATTATTCATTGCCATCTCTTAATCTTTTTCTCCGGTTGTTTCCTCAGAGTAAGTAGCTTTTGTCAATATATATTTTTTCAATTTGGACGGTGGTATTTACTTTCATTTATTAGGGATTAGTGAAGATTTCGTTCCTTTACGTGTCTCTTTTCTGGGTGGTGTTTTTTTTTCAACTTTCGTGTTCAAAATGTTTTTGGCGGTTGATATAAGCATATATCTACGACTTTATTCGGTACTACTCACCGTCCACATTTGATTGGGATTGAGAATCTGCCTCTGGGTCTGGAGCAAAGGTTTCGACCCAACTAACCAATACTGGGAACGGTACTGGATCGTCTGTAGCCACACTGAAGAGATGTAATAATACAAAACAGCTGTCTGTCGATGACACAATGATTTGTTATTATTATAATTACACCTCCTTTTTTTAGGATTGAGCACTTAGTTAGGGCACTAAGCTACAATGCAATGCTCTTCCAACTCTGAAATGGAGCACTTGGGTTGATGGGAAATTATACATAAGTAAATATATCGCTTAATTTGGTCCTACTGATCATCTAGTTCTACTTAGTTAGAGCATCTGCCTCGGAGGATGAAACAGAGGTTTTGACCCAACCTAATCGTAATGGAGGAGGTACTGGAACGTCTATAACCTCACTGAGGTGTTGCAGTACGACGATAGCTATTTGCAGATAACACAATTGTAATTATATATATATATATATATATATATATATATATATATATATATATATATATATATATATATATATATATATATATATATATTGATGAATTGTAATAGCTTGGAGGAAGGAAAAATGCCAATGAGAAGCGAATGAAAACACCTATAATTTGTTTGGATTCGGTTTTGTTATTATTTAGGCTTTAGTATCTCAATGCTGCAATTGCTTTCAATTACAGAAAACGAGGTAGCCCTACTTACAATCTAGCACGTGATCATAAGCACCTGGTTTTTCAATGCATTCATTTCCAATAAAAGTTTCTGGCAGATGCTGCTTCAAACGTAGTACATTTCCACATTATCATTTTTCATTAAGAATAATCTTCGCCATAAATCCTGCATTACAGGATATAGTAGGCAACGTCTGTCAGAGCTGAGTAGTCACTTACACAGAAAGAAAACGGTTTTCGGGAAAAGCTCTTCGTGCTTTCAGCACATATGATTCTAACTTAGAATCAAGTAAGGTTGAGATTTGCTTTTGCGGTAAATGAGACGAAAAATTGATGAGAGCAAAGCCAGTTTTCAAAATGCAGCTGAACCAATTGGCCTGAACTTATTTAAATGTGTGTGTGTGTGTGTGTGTGTGTGTGTGTGTGTGAACAATAAGGGTTGAAACAGTAAGAGTACATGAAAACTTGATTTGTTTCTAATTCAATTCATAAATGAATCAATTAGCATGCTATAGATGTTTTAGGAAGGGTTCCAAACTTCAGTAGCATGTGCATGTATTTTAGTGGGTGAATAATTTCCGTAGAGAACAAATTTTGCACCAGATGTTTTGCTTTGAAAGCAAAAATGGAAATCATACATCAGGATTCATTGGAAATCATCGTTGTGTTCGTTGAGAGTGAGAGAGAGGTAGGGAGAGAAAGGGAGTGGGAGAGAAATAGATAATTAATATCCCTTTATTTGTTTCCTTTTCATTATCTAAGATATCTACATGCACATACTTGCATATATGTGTGCCATATATCTGCTCACACACGCACACACACACACACACACACACATATATATATATATATATATATATATATATATACGTGTATGTATCAAGTACATGTACTGCAATCATATTTTTTTCAAATTGAAGTTTCATCATCATCATCATCAGTCTTTTAGCGTCCGTCATTGGACATAGACCTTCCCCAGGATTTGCCACACATCGCTATCATGGGCATCGCAGAGCCAGTACTTTCTGAACCTGTCTGGCTCGTCGAGGTAGCAGGTTGTGGGGGAACGGGATAGTTTTGTTTTTAGAGTTTATTTTATTTTGTTCTTTTTTTTTCAAATCGGAGATTATGGTCAAGAATGGGGAAATGATTAAATAAATGAATTCAGAAAATTCAACAATAATGGGGTATTCAGGGGTTCTTCCAATGGCTTGCCCATTCATCCAACCCTGTATTGCGTGATTGTAACGTCCCTGCCCAAAATTTCAGTCAAAATACAAACCAAACATGACTAAAAAATCTATGAACGAGTACCAATTTCATATAATGTTTCAATGAACCCTTAAATGAAGCTTATACATCAACAAATAGGCAATTATAACTCATATCTTTCAATTTGAATCCATTTGCAAAACAATCATCTCTAATGGAAAAAAGCAGATGAAATCGGTGGTATTTTCCCCATTTTACCTTTGCATAAACTAGTGATATTTCCTCTCTGCTGTCTTTGTCCTTCTTTCCGGACACAACATACCTGTTCTTTGGCAAAAGATATACTAAGGGCGTAATCAACTTCGTACAAATTTTGTTACAAAGGAATCTCATTGAGGTGTTTGCAAAAAGATGGTTTTACAGCAATCAAATATTCGTCCTAATTCATTTTTTGTGGATATAAGTCTCCTGAATTTCCACATCATCAGTCCACAGCAGTGCTGTGATTTTTACCTTCCTCCGCTTTTGATTAATCGTCTTCTTCTTCTTCTTCTTCTTCTTCTTCTTCTTCTTCTTCTTCTTCTTCTTCTTCTTCTTCTTCTTCTTCTTCTTCTTTTTTTTGTTTTTCTTCTTCTTCTTCTTCTTCTTCTTTTCTTATCTTCTCTTCTCCTCCTCCTCCTCCTCCTCCTCCTCATCATCATCATCTATTTTTCTCAGCGTTCCTAATATGTACACGAAAATAGCTCGTCCACTTTCCCATTTCAATGGTGTGAAAATGAACCATGATCTTTTCCTGTATAATATGATTATAAAAATATTTTGCGAGCCAGAATAATCGAAAAAGTAGATGCTATGACGAGGAACCAATCAATTGATGACTCCAGTTTTTATCAAGTCCCGTCTGCATCATTCCCCACTGGAGTTTTATCGTATAATTCCTGTGAAGGACGGTTGCACTAAACATATCTTTTCACTTCAACCCCACACCATTTGGCCAATCATACGATTCTAAGAATGAAATAAGGCGAACAGCAAGTTCAGTTTGAAATATCCTATACTATCAACGAGTTTATACAAATATGATGAAGTATTCAGATTTCTAAAACTTTGAAGAAGAAAATATAACTATATTTTTTGTTTCACCCCCCCCTGCTTCTTTCCTCCGCTTATTCTTAATTATAAAAACAAATAGTTCAAAACGTCTTGGCGTACTCTGCTGAAATCAAACTCCCTAGAGTAGTAGGAATATGCTAGAAGGCGATGTTGTTCTACTAATATTTACTGCACTTAGTTCAGTAATACAAGGTTACCTGTGAGGGGGTATATAGGTAAGATTGAAATCTCTACAGTGAGAAGAATATGACAGTCAATCTCGTTAAGTATTAATGCAAACAAGTTTCTCTTAGCAGTTCATTAGAAAGCACACAGCTACAGATTGAGTAAAGTTTACCCTATAAGCGTCAAACATTTTAAATTATTGATAAGAATATTCAGGATTTATGTATCAGTAGTTGATCAACAACAGAGCATCCCTGGAGTCTGAATCATTTCATTCAAAGATTTGCTAGCACTAAACATAATGGTTAAATACTGATGGCGGTAGGTAATAACTATTATGAATCAGGTTTTGCCCTTATTATTCTTTTCTCATGCCCATATCAAATGGGTTATGCATAGAGTGTAATTATTGGTATCTCAGTAGGAAACCCATTTGATGGATTATTGATGTTGAGTTGATGTTACTTGACAAAAGGTTCCATTAAATCGGCAAGCTCTTAAATATGTCAGATTATCCAACATGGGAATTGTAAAAAGAAAACACGTAATAATGACGTTTGACCCGAGGAAGAGGCTCCTTTTTTTCTGAATTCTCCGGGAAACCACTCACTTGACAAATTAAAAAAACTTCAAATGCAGGTTTCCCGTATTTATACAAAGTATGTGCGAAAGCAAACAGCTTAGGTTAAATATTGTTGCAGGGATAATTGGGAAATTAATCCCAATTTCTCAAGCAATTGCCAGAGAAACAGTTCCGTCAAATTACATTAGCGGAATGTTATATTTGTGTTGTCCTCATGTTCCCATTGCAAGACACCGATATGAAATAGTTGATTAGAGACTTTATATTTGGCCTCGTGGGAGAAATGAAATTGTCTTTACCACAGTGCTTAAACGTCACATGAAATCCCCAATGTGTGTACAAAGGTGCCGTTAATCCGTTCCGAGCGTCGATTCCAATCTTTATTAACTATCATGCTAGAGTAATAATCGTTTAAATCAAGGAAGTGTATGTGAATATCCATGCAGGTATCAACAACTTTTCGAAATTTTGCTAGATGGCACTTTTCTTTCCATTTAATTAATTAGTTTATATTTGCAACAAGCCATTATCGAAGTAGCTCAACGCCCGTTTCCTTCCACTTTACTACATCCCAATGTTTTGTATTATCCACCGCCACGATTGGAACAAGATCAGTATGTTAGTCGATGTGAGTCCAGGTTATAGTCCCTTCAATACAGCTAAGATTATAATTTCCGTCTTGCAGACTATTACTCATGGAGCCAGTTCTGATTTCATTATGAGTGGGAGCAGTTATCCAAGCTTAAGTCAGATCACTGAATGAGAACCTTAAAATGTGTAAGATTCAAGGGTAAACCTTAACAGAAGAAAACAATGAAAATGTTACTATTAATGCACGTAGATAAACATGAACCATTCGACTCATTCTCGAGAGCATAAAACCAAACAATTCTCAATTTATTCAGACTGTAAAACAAATTAACCTTCGTTGATAAGGGATGACACCATAAGAGCATTTGAAATATTGGAAAACAATGTTTTGTTTTGTTTTCTGTGTTAGAGATAGTCGAATAAACGGAGTTAACAAGTTTTATCGAATTAGGCAGAAAAACTGTGATAAAAAGCATGCTGAAGCCATCCTCTCGATTAACAATAAACTTGGCCCTTGGGTAAGTATAGTTGTTCGTATGAAAAACTGCGATTTGATCCAAAAATATCTAGGAAATATAAAACAATACTTTTAGTAATTGTATAATCAATCAAACAAGGTGTGTATGCTAACTTATGCAAAGTCAGTATGCATGAATATGATTAATTCAGATGCAATGCCAACGCATTTGGACGATCGAGGGCTAATTAGAGCTGTTTTTGAATGTCCCTTCTGCTAATTAGCTCGGCAAACCTTGGCAAGCGACTGGTCGGTCAAGTCGACACAGATCTTTAAATAGGAAAGGCAGTGGTCGGGTCAATATGTTTGGTCAATACATCAGCTTTCATCTTTCGACACGGCATGCGCTTGGAGATAATCTATAATTGAATAAAGCAATTTAGCTTGGTAATTACATGAGATAGCAAAAGTTATCCAGTCATGTATGTAAAAACTTATATATATATATATATATATATATATATATATATATATATATATATATATATATATATATATATATATATATATGGTTCAGTGCATGTACATGCATATACATCCTTAAAAATATGCATTCCTCTGTGTGTGTGTATATACGTATATATATATATGTGTGTGTGTGTAAATGTGTGTATGTGTGTGCATGCGTGTGTGCGTGCATGCATGAGTTTGAAAGTGTGGATGAGTAGACATGAGCATATATATATATATATATATATATATATATACTAAATTCAAGCCGTTCTGTACATGGATAATTTTTTTAAAAATTAGAGTGTAGGCGTATGTGTTGGCTTATACATCCACTTACACTTGCATGTAAATGTGTGTGTGTGTGCCTATGTGTGCACACGTGCTTTAACTTTATGTGCTAACTCATGTGTTTATCTGTATAGTTCGAATATTGTAATAATAGTTTGTCTCACATATATATATATATATATATATATATATATATATATATATATATATATATATTGAATGATGATTAGATGGCAGTATACACAGTATTTAAATGCACTGCCATTTGCATAGCAAATGAAGGGATGGAATCTTTAAGGCATATAGTTGTATAAGGCATATACAATTTAAATGCTGATGAATAATCCATAGCCATAACAATGTCACATATCATTTGAAGCAACGTCCTGTCAGCAATTAGCGTTCGGCTTATTTCCACTTATTCCCTGGATTTCAATATGAACATGAATTATCTTACTTTGGCAATTGTGATTAGCTGAAATCCATTTAATAAAAAAAATGAAAACATCCATACTATTTTGAGATGGCCACGGGTTAAGGATCACAAAAGCCTCATTTGATGCTGAGTCATGGTTAATCAATCGAATCATGAGAGTATGTACCCGATTCAGACACCGTAAAAACGTCTGTGACCATAGGATCATAACATTTTTGGAGAGGTTATTCAGGCGTGGCAAATCAATAAATGATTGGAGATTAGGTTTATGGATGATTAGTTATAGTTTAACAGAATCAATATCTTAATCAGATATTTTTAAGATAACTCACATGATTAAAGAAGTTTCTTGTGTCAAGTTCAATGCTTTCAAGCACTATTGAGAAAAGTGTGTCGTCCTTCAAGGGAAATATTGATGCATATTTAATCAATGGAAAATTCTCAAACTCACTTAACTTGGTGAAATGTTCTCTCTCTCCTCTCTTTCACGCACAAATCCACACTTACATACACGTATATTTATATATATATATATATATATATATATATATATATATATATATATATATATATATATATATATATATATATATATATATATATATATATATATATATATATATATATATATATATATATATATATATATATACATACATACATACATAGCACATTCACTAATGACTTTTCTTTGAACGTGTTCGAAAGAAAAAGTATGCATCAAGTTTTTTTGTCAATGTATCAGATATTTCCACCAGCGCTAATTCTTGGTGTCCTAAAGGACTTGAAAATATGGATGCTGATTCCAAACTAACCATCTCTCTTAGCGGGGAACTTGAACATTGCAAATCACAACACAATTTTCCCCGTTCACCAGGTTCGTCAACATTCGATATTAATTGAGCTTGATTGAGGCTCAAAAATGTCGTTGAAAATTTAAAGATATACAGTATACTTTTTTCATAAGCAAGAATCCTGCTATTTCGAAAAGTGCCCGGCGTTGCGTCATGAGAGAAATATCAACAGAAACAACACATCATCAACACATCATATGAAAAAACCCCATTTATTTACACCATTTGCAAATAAATGAGTAGCTCTAGCGGATACAGTATTCGGATGCACAAAAGAGAACACATACCACTGCCTTGTTTGACAGGGCTTCCTAATCCACTGCAGGTAAATGTCTAGAATTTGATAGATTGTCTTTGTGCCAGAAATGACCTCACCTAACCTCTAGTCGACCTTACATTGTCTAAAATGGAAAATTGTCCCAATGCCAAATCTTTTTAACCTTAGTCACTGTATTGCGGCCAAAAACTTGGAAGATTAGCTTGAAATAACTAGGAATATGGTAACCTCAAAGACCTCGATGACAAAATCCAATTTCTAAACACTTTGGTCCAGGGAAGAATCTACCTCTTTGTAAAATTTAATCATGGCTAAAAGCATAGAACATTAGCTGAAACTTGTCTCAGATGACATTTAAAGTCAATATTGAATCACCTATGACTTCCCCTCAGAAAAAGATATAACCTCATACGTAATTTCAGTTGTGTTCACGTGTGAAATTAGAACCTGAATCTTTAGGAATTGTTGGAAGATGAACCCATAACTGAAATTTGGGGATCTTAAAAGCAAAATTGTCATTTTTCTATCCATATCTCCTAATCTTGCCCTCCGCTGTCACTAGCCGGCTATTGGCTGGAAGAAATATGCACAATTGCAGTGTCTCTTCTCAAAAAGCCTTGCTAACATTCAAATTCATTCTGCTGGTGCTGTCCCAAGTTTTTTGTTCGAAGATTCAGCCAATGAGAAAAAGACAGTTGCCTTTAATTTAGATTGGTCATGCGAGTTTAACATCTCTGTAAGGAAGACAGTCATCGGCTGATCGACCAAGCAACTGATTCCTGCTCAAAAGACTTTTTTTTTTCTCTTTGTTTGTGATGCTAACATGTGTTCCACTGCGGGACCTTGTATTATCCCAAAAGTCTACGTCACATAGTTACAATGTCCGTTATGATAAGACATAGCCATATGCAAAATCACAGCATTATTGGTGCTGGATTGTGGTGCACTTTTCGTACCATCAAAAGGATCCCATGATTAATGTTGTGGGCTGACATCATATCAGTAGGGTTGCTAAATAATCAGTTAAAACACATTGTAGTTTAAGAGGGGAAGTTGCGCTGTAACGAAAACAAACTAACCAAAGGCTCACACACACACACCCACACACACATACACACACACACGTATATATATATATATATATATATATATATATATATATATATATATATATATAGAGAGAGAGAGAGAGAGAGAGATATTTTATTGTACATAATTTTACTTTCAATATGGACACATCCCCCAGCAGGAAAAATTGCAATCATGCGCCGTTGACCTATATATGAATAACCACTTTCGACCCAAGTTTATTGCATAGTTCATCTCTATCCACTCACTATGTCTATCATTCTCTTTCTCTGTCTGTCCATCCGTCCGTTCGTCCGTCATTCTGTCTGTCTGTCCGTCGATCTCTCTCTTTCTTTCTTTCTTTTTCTCTCTCTCTCTCTCTCTATATATATATATATATATATATATATATATATTTATATATATATATATATATATATATATATATATATATATATATATATCACTCAACTGTGGATTCGAAATTTTCAAAAAAATCATCACCAACCAAATCACAAAAATACTTGATGAAAACAAACCCCGTAGATGTTACGCGACCATGGACCACCAGCATTCAATTGATCAGCTGAAAGAAAAAGCAGCAAATATGGACTACCACTCCCCGTACTATTCATCAACTTCAAAAAGGTGTTCGACTCAGAAGAAATCCCTAAGGTCATTGAGGCCATCATTCGACAAGATGCAGATCCAGTGTATGCTCAAGTGCTGAAACATAGCAGCTCCTTTATCAGGCTACATGAAGTCTCGAACCCCTTTTCAGCTCCAGAAAGGAGTTAGACAAGGTGATACCAACTCACCAAAACTCTTCACAGACTGCTTTGAGATGATCTTCAGAAAACTATGGGAGAGTGAAAGAATTAATGGCGAGTACCTGAGCAATTTTGGAATTGCTGATGACATTGCCCTTTTTGCAGTGGGATGGTCATGTTGCAAGAATGGCTGACAACTGATGGACATTGCAACTAAGGACATGGATCCCCCGGAATCATATGTGCATCCAAGGCCAGCAGAATATCAAATGGCGAGCTGAACTAGCCAAATTAAGAAAGTACTGGCTCCACAACGCCCATGATTGAGAATTGAGGCGAATCCTGGGAAAAGTCTATGTGCAACGACGGACATTGAAAGCCTGATGATGATGATGATATTTTGTGTATATGTCCCCATTTGTGCATATCTTTTCGTATGAATCCCATAACAATTCGATTTGCACCGATTTATAAAGCATAAAATAGGGAGGACCCTTACAGACTGAAACACGACTGAACAAGGCATGATTGCCACTCAAAATTGAATTCCTTGAATTCACCAGTGAAGCTGTATTAATATCTAGACGATTAAGGGAAAACAATTTTCATAATGCGCCTAATACTTTCAAAGACAATGTCTAGGTTGCTAAGGATCCAAAGACTAATATATATATATATATATATATATATATATATATATATATATATATATATAGTGAGGTAATTGATATAGCGACAGGATCGATGGATTCTTTTTCGAGTTTTATTGCTGTAGTTCGGTTGTTATTCCAATATTGATGTATACAAATACAGAGGAATGTAAAAGAAACTTGCAGTAATAGGAATATATTGCATTGTTTGAAAACTAGACAGAAACAACAGACATCTAAACAGCAGTTGTATTTAAAAGCACATGATTGATGATTTTCGTGTGTGCATGTGCATCAGTCCTTTTGTATATATATATATATATATATATATATATATATATATATATATATAGAGAGAGAGAGAGAGAGAGAGAGAGAGAGAGGGAGAAAGAGGGGTGATATAGAAGAAATAAAGAGATACTGAAAATCAAAGTGCCAATATGCTTAAAGCGTAAAATATGTGCACAAAACAGATATGACGTACGGATACGAATCATTGAGCATAATAGCACGGAGGACGATATAAAGAATGACCCTTTGGGATAGTGAAACGTATCCGGTGGAAAAGCCGAGCGGATGATATTGTGCAAGTAATTGAGCAAGAAAAATTAAAATGAACAGAACACATAGTGGGAAGAGAGGACAACAGCAAGGTGCAAAGGATTAAACAATTCTTACTTTTGGTACACTGAACACGGACAGAAGATGGAGAGATAGAAGTCCACTAGGACATGGCAGACATTAATGCAATCGTGCTCGACATTGAAAGACATATTGGAAGCCTTTGTCGAGCAGTGGACTTATAACAGCTTAATATACACCCATATCTATCTATCTATCTATCTATCTATGTATCTGTCTCTCTCTCTCTCTCTCTCTCTCTCTCTCTCTCTATATATATATATATATATATATATATATATATATATATATATATATTGTTTGCTGACGCCTTATTCATTCCCGTTTGCGATGACAGTAGAAGATCTTTGAGAATAACTATGTCTACTATTTCCAAATGAGGTAAATGCCCATATTTTTTTTGTAGACCATTATCTGATATTGAATATAAATAACTATTCCAAAAATTGTGGACTCTCCTGGTGGTAAACAAAAGAAAGTTGATATGAATGCCATGGATATTCCCAATGCATCCAAATAGAAACTGCTTCTTTATTCTAATTGTGTTTATGAATTTACTGTTCCTCTTACTACAGAGTATTTCTCAATCTCATAATTGATTCTGATTTTGACAAGCTACAACTTATTTTTCATTTTTTCAGTATCATTTCGAACACAATATTGCTTTCAGATAATCTAATCTATTTCGATTTGCGATAATTTTTTTACGACTTATCCTATATTACTGAGTGTATGTCTGGAATTTCTATAAGCCACTTGATTCCGTGTCATGTATCTTTTATGATTAAACAGCGATGATACAGGAAAGGTTTCGAGGGATTGATACTCGTCCCTCTCAACTTAAATTAGCTAAGAGTAAATAATCGAAAAAATAGATGTATGGCACATAGTCAACCGCATGACCAGTGCATATATGTATGAATTTTATTTCTATTGCTCTTTTTCTATATTTCTATTATCCCCTTCTGTCTTAATCATTTTCCATTCTTTCTTCGTATTTACACATCTTTATAAGCTTGTGAGTGTATGTGAGTGAACTCCAACTGATAGATGGATAGAATGATAGAAAGATTGGAAAATTATTAATACTTCAAGATGAAATTATTTTGACTCTTGCTATGTATATGATTATAATGTACACACACACACACGCACACACACACATATATATATATATATATATATACATGTATGCGTATGAGAGTATATATATATATACATATATATATATATATATATATATATGTATGTATGTATGTATGTATGTATGTATATAGCACACATCATAGCTACGTAGGTGGTTCTATGGAAATGGGTAAGAATCCCCGACTGCAAATAATTCGGTTCCAGTGAATTTTGGTTTCAAAATCATCTTGTTTTGTATTTATGCAGATGGACATAACATTTGGTTTGGAATTAGATGGATCTGCGAGAAGTTGGATCAGAAGGTATTTGTTTCCTGTCTTTATGAATGTTTGGCCTGTCTCTGATAAGAAAGAGTGTCAGGTTAAAATATTAAAAAATTGTTGAGTATCGTCTTTTATTTTAATTATAGGACGTGATATGTGATGTCAAGCATTTACTAAATATGTGTTAGTAAATGTTGTTCATGGTGAGAGTATGAATGTTGATGTTCAGCGACATTTTTTCCTGAAGGGGTACAGTTTAGATGCTTGTACCGTTTTTCAATTTGACTTTCAGTTGTTAGCCAATACTTTTTTATGTTGGTGTTGTAATGCATTGTATTTATGTGATTCTGTTTTGAAATCAAATATAAGCAGACGGTTTACAATCTTGAAGTTTCTATACCTCTGTGATGTGTTGCATTTGATATGAAAGGCTGCCCCGATGGATCTTCTTGTCGATGGGTCGTTGATATTTTTGTTGAGAAAGGTTGGGTGATATATAAGTTTAAAGAGCATATATATATATATATATATATATATATATATATATATATATATATATATATATATGTGTGTGTGTGTGTGTGTGTGTGTGTGTGTGTGTGTGTAAGGGGGATTTGCTCTTTAAACTCTAGAATGGAGCACTCTGTTGGATAGGGCATTGTGCATAAAAAATGTATCGTTTAAATTCTGTCTTACCGACCGTCCAGTTCTGCGTAAGGCAGTTTCAGGGACCAAAGCAAGGGTTTTGACCCTACTTTGTGGTACTGGATGGGATATTTGATAGCCAATAGCAACACTTGCCCGTCGAATAGGCCGGGGATGGGGTTGTGGGTTGTGTCAAAGTACGATTGCACCGCTGCAATGTGCCAGCAAGTGAGGTTTTACCGAGGCTACCACTGCCGAGCGCATTGGAGGCCTTTGAGTATTATTACTTGGCCCAGCTGCAAGGGATCTGTTGCCCCGTGGCAGCACCGCTCCATTGCACTTGAAGGAACAGGTCCCCAAAAGGACAGTTTCGTGACGGAGGTTTTTTTTAGCTTCTATGGCCGTTTGGCAACCAAAGTTGCGTCGGCTGAAGTCATTTTTGGACGATGGATCTCATTCTTCTAACATTAAGCCTTAACCTTTTGTCACATTTTGCTGTAGTGGGACAGCGAATGCACACCCAATCCTGTACCACGACGCTGGATCAAAATTTTTTTCCGAGACTGGAGACTGCTCTACTCCACAGAACTGGACAGTCCGTGAGGATGAATTTGAGTAGTATATATTCATTTATCGTATTTATTCCTCGTCCATCTGGATGCTTCATTTCATGTTGGAAGAGCATTGCATAAGCAAACAATGAATGATTTACCTCGCTCAGAGAGTGCTAAAGACTGGATAAGGGAGCCTGAATTATTGTACACACACAGCTGTTTTGTCGTATTACAACTTTTAATTGTGGCTATATCCAATATCACATCCGGTACCACGAGACAGGATCAAAACCTTAGCTTCAGACCCAGAGGTTTGTATCCTCCTCCTATTCAATGTAACCTTATTTATCGTATATCCCTCATCTATCAGAGTGCTCCATTCCATGTTGGAGTATATATATATATATATATATATATATATATATATATATATATAGTTACGCATTTTATTACCAAAAATATCTCGAATATTGATATAAAAATAGTTTTGCCATTTCTGTATTTGTACTCTCTCATGTTTGTAAAATATTCGACGGTTGCCTGGGAGAAACATCTCTCAGTAGTATCGCCTCTGAATTCAAATTATTTATGTCCTATGTCATTTATTTACAAGAGAAATCGTACATCTTATACTACCTGCACTTCCTGCCATTGCCGATATCTTGCAGAATTCTTATCACTGACATGCTAACATAGCTGACAGACATTGTGTCGGTGTGCACTTCAATGATTCACTCTTCAATAATTTACCAGTCCAAAGTATGGCAGCAAGTATTTCTTGCGTACCCTCTTACTTTCTCTCCCTTCTCATTGACATTTGTGTCCTACGACTTCGTCGAAACCAATATAATCCCTTCCATTATATGGAAAATTGATCCTCTCTTTACCTAACAAATCCTGATTACGCACAGCGCTAAGTATTGCTGAATATTCGACCATGAAATTGGTATGAAACAGTAACGTTGATTGAATTCTGTGATCTGACTGGATTGCTTTATCATCGCAGAAACTGACTCGGTACGCATATACATAGATCACACACACACACAGACAGACACACAGACACAATCATACATACATACATACTTATATATACATATATATATTGACTGTACACACACACATCTATACATATTCATATACATTTATATATATATATATATATATATATATATATATATATATATATATATATAAATATATATATATATATATATCAGCAGCTAACATATCATTCATTCCTTCCTGCAGCTCCATTTCTTTCAACTGTTTAATCTATTTATGTCGTCCAACTTCAAATGATACATATACTGTGTGACATACAGAGATCATTTCAAAAAGAACTATCAATGCAACGTAATTAGAAATAATTTTGTTGGATCATATATATATATATATATATATATATATATATATATATATATATATATATATATATATATATATATATGTGTGTGTGTGTGTGTGTCTGTGTCTGTGTCTGTGTCTGTGTACATTGCTACTTTTTCTTTTTATCCATTCCTTCAAAATATACTGATTATCTCTAATTAGTCTTAGAATTTTGATTCCATCAATGTTTTTTTGTTGTTTTTTTTTTTTTTACTTTTAAATCAATCGAGGAAATCGACTCCAATATAACTTTGCTCAAAAAAAGATTGGCATAACAAAAAACAAATAGGAGGTACAGTATGAGACATCACTGAACCTTTTGACGGTATACAGCGGCCCCTCTATGCTCCGAGTCATCCTTTGGGTAATGTTTAACATCATTCAAGGATCTGGATTCAGACGTATTTCCATCGTTGTTGAGGTTCGGTTTGATGTCCTACAGTGTCAAGCTATGTTTGAGTTAAGCAATCAGAGCTGGATCAATTTTCTATATTTCTAGGGCTTTCTGTATCCAAGTATCTTTTGAGTAATTTATCCAGATTATACTCAAATAAACACGTATGGCTTGACAGTTCTCAAGTATCGACTTATTAATTAGATGCTAGGATGTGCACCCATGAAAACTTCTTTTGCTGCCTTTTTGTTCTCAGGGGGAGGGATATTTGTAAATTTTCCTATTTCCTATTTGTTCTTGGACTGAACTTGACGAATATTGGCATTTTCCCTCCAAATTTCATTTCCACATCTTTTCCACGTATTAAATTAGCAATTTAGCCCAACAAAAATTAATAGATTTGGATCTAAATTGAAACACGATGTGAATAAATAACTATGAAACATTCATTAAAAACAAGAGTTATTTCTTGTTGATTGAAGAAGGAAATATTGGATTGCTAAAAATGCAATAAATAGGACAGGGACATTATATTAGAATGAGTGATTTGAAATTGAAGATTTTCCTCATTAAACCCTATAACATGTTCAGTAAAAAAAAAATTGTGTATTTTAATCCTTTCCAACCTCGGGGTGTATTCGGAGTAATAGAAGGTCATCGACTCTTCTAACCTCAAGCCAGAAAGTAAATGGAAAGTTCATTAATCTGAAGAATGTTGTTTACATAATTTCTTTACATTTTTCTTTCGATCAACCTATGTTTGCAAGGAGTCATATTACCCAATACTTCAAGATTTTTTCCTGGCACCGATATTAGTTTGATCTTTTCAATGTTGTATGAATGAGTTGAAATTGCAGCAACTAGAAAATACTATATGTGTATCATATTTATTCAGTTGTCACATATCAAGAATTGTCGGTGGATATTGTACAGTTTTGAAAGAGAAAGTGATGGAATTATATGTTCTTGTCCGTGTGACAAAAATCCTCTGATATATCAATGAAACTGGTGCATTTCATCAAGTCAATATTCGGCTTATACCAATGGAAAGGTAATTCCAATATATATATATATATATATATATATATATATATATATATATATATATATATATATATATATATATATATATATATATATATACATATATATATATATATATATATATATATATATATATATATATATATATATATATATACATATATATATATATATATATATATATATATGTCCCTATAATAAATGCACTAATATTGATCATGAAAAATATGCTGGAACAATGCTAAGGTCAAAAACTTGAAACTCCATTGTTTGATTATAGGTTTTCTTTAGTTTTTTTTTAAATATTTAAACTGATCTTTACAGCGACAGAAAAGCAGTGAGGGCTGCAGTCTATGATATGAAAACTCTCTAAATAACAACTGGTTGCAGTGTTACTTTTAGGTACATAAGAAGGAATTCTGTATTTAACATATTTGACAAACCATAATATCACGGGTTTATGGAAAGCTGCTATTACTACAACTTCATTGGAGAGTATGCATGTAAAAAGCTTTCTAGATTAATCTTTTTAGCAAATATAGTGAATTATTTTCTTTCTTTGGGTGGAAAAGAGGTAATTTTGTTAAAGTTATCGTTCTTTTCATTCTGAATCGGTAGATTGATTTGTTATATGATTTTGAGGAGGATCCAAGTACGTTCTAAAAATGACATCTCACGCAATTGATATAAAGAAAGGAGGTGTTGAATACGGGATAATGCAAGGAAGGTTCAGCCAGTTCTTTAGCTTTGGTTTATAATGTAAAAGGAATTATAGCAAGCTTCCTATCATTGTAGTTTAACTTTGCTGTGTCTCTGTTGAGTGTCTTGCCTATCTTATGAGACAGTAATATCATCCTTTCTTTTTTTTTTCAGACAAAGACGTTAGAATATAAATCTGTACTCTACTTCCTCCTAAGACTGTCCATTGTATCGGAATTATTATTTATCTCAAGAAAGAAATATATATTGAATACAGTATCATGATGTGAACGAAGATAAATGTTTGAGAGACCATCATTTAATTTGGCCGACCACAATATCTTTGGTCTATTCTAAAATATCTATAATTTTACTTTGTCATTATTATGAAAACTAGATTGTAATTGAACATCCAAAATATCATAGATAAACTTGGTGGTATTTCATTATAGAACCTACGTGAGTAAAACTTTTTCATATCAGGAATTAGAGAACGAATTGTCTCCTCAAATCACTCAAAGAATAATGTCATCTCTGTGTGTGTGTATGTGTGCGTGTTTGTGTGTGTGTGTTTGAAATAAGGTTTCATGTATGCATTCAAGTATGTATGCGTCTGTGTGCTCAGATTGAATAGTACAAAATTTATGGTTAGACTGAAATGAAATCAGATATCATCATCATCACCATCATCAACATTACCACCATCATCATCATCATCATCATCATTATCATCATCATCCCCCTCATCATCAGCCTTTTACCAACCGTTTTTGGACCTTCACTCAGACTCTAAAGACATCTTTATCACGAACGTTGCTATGCCAATAATTCCTGCACTTGTCTCGATGGGCACAGTATCTCATTTTTAAGGCCATATTTTCGCATATTATCAACTAGGTTCCTCTCTGCGAGCTGTGATGTCCAGCAGCTTTCTGACATTCTTGCTACTCGACCAACCAATCGTCATTTGAGTTTTCTGGAAGATTTTATGATATTTTGTTTTAACCCTCATATCTTTTCTATACTGTACTGTGTTGTTACCTCATTGCATGCCGTGAAACATCTTTCTATCCAGTGCTCGTTGCATTGTTCTTAGTTTAAGGGTCAATATTTTGGGGAAGTCAATGTATTTGTTTAATGATAGGAGTTTGATAGGCATAAAAGATTCATGTCAATTTGCTCCGGTAAAGAAAGGCATCATTTCAACATTCATGATATATATGGTCATTAAGATCTAGAGTTAATCGAAGTGATATCCCTTTTCATTTTTTTTATTGATCATTGCAAGTTCGTGAATGTTTTATACAACAGATATCTAATGCATATCCTTCCTCCTGCGGGAGAAAAGTTTCTAGTGAACGGTCTTTTATAAATATATGCAGGCTTAAGAACGTCTAAGTGAGAGGATATTATATAAGATTAGATTGGGGACGATCAGTTTCAGATCTTATCAAAAATCAGTCCTGGAGTAAAGAAAGTAAATTATTACAGCCTCCAATTATGGAGTCCAACGAATATGGCTTACGAGTTCAATAATGTAACTCAAAGGAGAGATATAATCTACGGTAGAATATCACAAGCGCCACCGGAGATGAATCTACAAACTCACATAAATATAAAACAAAACCTCTATATTCTGGTGCCAGTAAATGAATTAACTATACTGGAATCGGTTTGAAAATCATGAATGTAAATCAAATGATATGTACAGTGGATATTTGGTCGATTTAACTCAAATTGAAGAATAATACAATTACAGTGGGGCAAAGAAGTATTCAAACAATTGCAGAATTCAATTCAATATAATTGCATTGTCTTTTGAAAAATTTTTTTTTCAATTATTTTTACGTTTACATAAAAATGAATCACCTCAGTAAATTCGAATTAAATATCTGCATCAGAAACATTTGATTATTAATATCAATTCTGCTACTATCAAAATACTTATTACCATTACTATATATATATATATATATATATATATATATATATATATATATATATATATATATATATGCAATGCTCTTCCAACATGGAATGGAGTACTTTGATGGAAAGGGGAATATATACGCATAGATAAAGACATCGCTTGAATTCAACCTTACTGACCGTCCAGTTCTATGAAGCAGAGTTAGTTTTTGGGCCTGAAGTTAAGTTTTCGATCCTACCTCGTGGTACTGGATGGTGTATTTATTGGCTGTCCCAACAGGGCAAATGTAACACAAGGTCGAGGCTTGACATGGGGAAAATAGGAACTATCTATCCAAAAATGTCTCAAGCCGACGCCGCTTTGGTTTGCAAAAAAACCAAAGCAACCTCCACCATGAAAGCATCAGACAAGTCCTGACCTGCTCCGTTGGGTGCAATAGAGCAGTGCCGCCCCGGGACGACGGATCCCCTGCAGCTGGGCCGAGTAATAGAAGGGAACTAGATTGTTTCCAAAACACATAATAGTCCATGGCCTCAGTAAAACCTCATTGGCTGACGCACTGCTCTGGCGAACTCGGTCTGCATACCAATGACAACACCCAATCTGTGGCCCATTCGACGGGCAAATGTCAGTACTAGCTCTTCAGTCTCTGCCAGGGAACAGATATTAAACCTTGATCTTGTCGAAAAGCCAAGTTTTAGGGGGTGCAATTGACTATCTATTCACTGTCCCACCACAGTAAAATATGACACAAGGTTGAACTTAACGATAGGAAAATTGGAGCGCTCCATCCAAAATTGGCTCCAGCTGATGCAGCTATGGTTTGCTAAGCCACTAAAGCAACCTCCGTTACAAACGCTTCAGGACAGGTTCCGACCTGCTCCGTTGAGTGCAATGGAGCAGTGCTGCCTAGGGGCAGCATATCCCACGCTACTGGGCCGAGTAATAATAGGAGAGCCCAATTCCAAGAGCTCCCAATGCACGGACATTATACGCCGAAATACACTCAAGTATATACAAAGATCAAGACCAGAACATTATTAGGCTTTAAACAACGGCAAAGGGGTTAAAGAAGTAAAGAAACAACTAAATATTGCCATTTCGAAATATTTAAACGAATCATTAGCTCATCAGGAAAAATTGCAATATGCAACAGAATTTTAGTCATGAGTAGAATTATTATAAATATCGTCATATATTCAAATATATGAGAGACAGACTGACAGACAGACGGACTAACAGACAGAGACAGGGATAGAAATGAAAATCTTAGATGGAAATAAAAATTGAACAGTGGGATAAAATGATAGAAATAGAGAATAATGTCAAAACATAGTGAGAATAAAAGTTCTAGATGAACTGATTCTAATCTGATTAAAAGATAGATGAAGAAGATCAAAGAATAATAGAATTATACTGTTGTAAGAGGGACCTCTCGATTGGGACAGTCAGATTGTCTCTCAAAATGAACATTTAGAATCATTTTTCCTTGTTATCTTTTTATTTTTCTTTTATCAATGACTCCTAGTAGTGTCTATTCATCTGAGCCAAAAAGCAAGAACACATGGATATGTACAAATATGATGAAGATTAATAGACCCAAGTATGATGTGAAAAATAAATAGGTCGCAATATATGACAGAAAAAGGAAAAAGAAAAATAGATAAAATCGAGAAAACTCAAAGGAATCTGATGTGAGCCAACATTGAAAGTGAAATTTTGGCAATGGCCCAGCCCGATATGAGATGTAAAATTGATGTTATGGCTCCATATATTGGATGAAGTCGAAGGAATGCTGATGCTGTATCAAACCATGTTCACCCTTTTTCAGCATTAATGGCATGTGGGCCTAGTGTATCATTGCGCAAATATCCAATCTTTGTTGACCACTTTGAAAATGAAATACGACGGCGATTCATCCATTAGTTATTTTCCATCTCATCTCTCCAACTAAGTGACTTGTGTCCAAATCATGAAGTTGCTGTTTCATAACACTCGGTGTTCAGTGCAGTAGCGGTTGTAGAAAATATCACTGGGAAATTATTTCATTACGACGTGCTTTCATTTGCATATTCTGTTGAGTCTGATTATAAGTTATTTCTGTTTAGCCGATATTTTGCACTAAAGGCGTTTACCTTTAAAGAACTCAATTATAAAAGATCACGTTTGATCATACTGTGGCTACTTTTATTTCCTTGAAATTGGCGTTTTTTTCTTCAGTGATACAATGTGAGGAAATGAATAACATATCCAACATTTTTAATTGAAACAAAGGTCAAATGTACTTCAAACACAGAATAAAAACAAAATGGTTGCTTCAAAGTCAGCACTAAAGATTGTACGCAACTAATTTACCATTGATCAAAATTTTCAAAAAACAAAAGTGTTTTCTATACTTGTCGAGAGGAGTTTGTGGGCAAAAGAATAAGTTTATATTATGAACAGTCAGGGCTGAGGCGAGAATAGAAGGAGACAAAAGGAAATTAATTATAGTAAAGATTTTAAAAAAGATAAAAGAAAAAGTGATAACTTCTGATTAAGGGAATCCACTTAGTGACACCCAGATAATTCAGTCTAGCAAGTATAGCTTCCCAGTTCATTGCCTTCTATTCATTTATCTCTCATTCTTCTTTTCTCTCTATCTCTGTAGCTATTTATTTTCTCTATGCAATAAGAATCTGACAAAGTCAACTCGGTAAGAGTTTCAGAAAGAATGATATCAATCGTACAGTTTGTAGAGAAGAAACAAACAGCGTATTTGTAAATAACAGAGGAGTTGGAGCATATTTAGTCCGTTATGTTGTTCAAGTTTAGCTAACGCTGAACTCTCGTTTTGGGTTTTTTTTTTCCAAACAGGAAATTTTTTCCTTCGAAACTAATACAATTTTATTGATATAGGTTGAGAGAAAAACGTATCCTCTACGTTTCATGTGTAACCTTTGATCTAAATTATTGTGTAGAAAAACGAGGACATTTAATCTATACACCATGTGGGAGAATATCCCTTACGTGAAAAAAAAATAATATCAATAATACAGAAGCAAATGAAGAATATTTTGATCTATGCAATACAAAATTGTCAGGTTACATCACCTGAGAGTAATTTAAAGAAAAGCAGCGATCGAATGAACCTGATGAATATTATACATACTTGCATGTGTATGTGTATATTCATCATCATCATCATCATCAGCATCATCATCAGTCTTTTAACGTCCGTCATTGGAAATAGACTTCCCCCAAGATCGACCAGACCTCTCCATTGAGGGCATCGCAGAACCAATAATTTTCTGAATTTGTCTTGTTCTTCTCTCCATTTTGTTTTCTATCGGCCATGGTCGCACATTGATCTCTAAGAATCCATGATGTTGGTCTTAATGTCCATCGGTTGTTTGTCATTCTTGCAACTTGACCAGCCCATTGCTTTTCGAGAGTTCTAATGTATTCTATGATGTCTCCAACTCCAGTTTTCTCACTGATATGCTCTTTTGTGGTCTCTCCACGTGAGATTTATCTCGTGATCTCTCTATGTGTGGTTGATTATGATTCTTTCATGTACACGTTGCATGGTTCTCTATCTGCAGGTAAGCCTCACGATTAGGTTCCATGTTTCAGCTTCGGAGAGTGCTAAATTAGAGACGCAAGCCTAGGGATGAAGGGGGAGAACTTAAGTGTGAGGAAATTACGCAACAATATTAATGAAATTGCAGCAATGTAGGAGAAGTCGTCGGTATGTCCAAGTTGTAATGTTTGCATTCTACAATATTTTTGACACCATCTTGTTATGTCAGCAATGTCGTTTTCCAATTTAATGAGACGTTCTTTTTACAAAAAGGATGCAAACTCGTATCCAGATGAAAATATATCACTCTCAACATCTATCGTGAAGTTTGAGTTCATGTGTCATTTGCAGATTTTGTATCAGATTCGTATTTTGTGTCTTTAAAAAAATCTTAGATTTAAATACAAGTTGCATCCTTTTTCAAACTTTCCATATATATTAATGTATGTCAATCCAACAATGTGAAAAACTCCATTTCCCTTCTTACAAAAAAGATTCCCACACAGCATCAATTATGTATGAGGAATGACGGATTGGATCTTCAATATTTACGGGTCATATGTTTCTGTTTATTCGACAACAAAACCCTTAAATGTCACAGAACGTTCCCTCCTATTTACTCGTAAGCCACAACATCAGGCAACATTATATACTCTTTTATCTTCTTTA
>OY735208.1:65926767-65951767 GCA_963457665.1 Thysanoteuthis rhombus
CATTCTCTTTGCATCCTCTCGTCTTTACATGAGACCCAGTCTGCTCTTATCGATTTTATAATTGTGTTCATCAATATGTGTACTTGCTATATTCCTTTGTGTTCAGCTTTTGTCTATTCTTTATCTAGGAGCTCAGATCATGACATTAAATAGTATCCCCATTCGGATAGAGGCTTTATTTTTGCTTCTTTTAGATTTTGCGTCTTTTTATCGTTCCATCTTTTCTTTTCGCTTATTATCTCTGTGCACTACAAAGGAGAAAACTGTCTCCACATTTTACTTCATCTATTGCCATTGGATATTGTAAAAAGAGAGCTATCGAAAAATCTATGTTTATATTATCTTTGTGAGTATTGATCATATCCTAAACTGTTTGAATTCGATTCGATGACTTCATTTTGCTTCTGACTGTGGCAAAAAATTGAATTTTGAAGAAATAGAAAAGAAAATCAAATTTTCCCTAAAAAATGATAATTTTTGTTCATCTTTGCAGTTTTATTCTTTTCTATATTTTCATGATTTCACTTTCAACACCGATTTTTCTCTCTGTGTTACTTTATCCCGCTTTTCTGTTTCCTCATTCTTTCCCTTTTTATCGTTTTTCGTTTCGGATTTATTAATATCTCCGTTTTTGTATCAATGTATACGCGCCATTTTCGTCTTTTGAATTATTCTACAAATTTATAAATTTGTTCCCAGTCAGTGAACACAAGATTAGAAGTTTGAAAGCCAGAACTGAGTCTGCTATCTTCCAATGTTATTTGTACTCTGCTGTCGGTACACAATTTCGGTGCACGTATAGTGAGAGATACACACATACACACGTACGAATATAATGTAAGCACATATTCCTACCTAAAGAATCAGCAGAATATGAAGGCAAAATAGTCTCCCCATAAAAATGAAAGAAGTAGAAATAATGACTTTCCACATATCCTTGCAGGATTATCATGAGAAATATGAGAAATGACCACCATAAAATGAAAAGCATTTCGTTAGTTAACGTACTACTATCAGGGTCAAGTAGATACTCTAGAAAAGGACTATTTATGACTGTCTGCAGACCGTGTTTCCTTTCTTGGTATTATTGTAATCTATTTTATGTATGGCAAAAGACAAATAAATTGTCTCGACAAGGTTACTCTTGAGGGAATCACATTCATCAGAGAAACTGTTGTTTGGGTGAAGGTACTCTGCAGAATTGTCATTCTGGTATCTATAAAGTACCCTTTGGCTGTTTGCTCCCTACACTTGAAGTTATAAACGGTGTTCTTGTGTAAAATAACTAATAAATTGTTGTAGCATAATTCTATTTGGGCATCATGTGCTGGGGTGGGTTTTCCCAACAGGCGTTATACTTTCATGATGTGGAATACTTCGAAAAGATCAGCAAAGGCTTGTCTGTATAAGAAGGCTCGCAGTTTCAACCCCCCGAATAGGTCATTCTGTCACTCTTTTTTAAACACATTCTACTGTATCTATGTTATACTTATGTGTGGGACACCATATGGTTGAAGCAAATTCAAACATACACGAACCAAATTGTCTGTAATTTGACATTGGGATCGTGAAGAGGAATTCAGTAAAAGAAAAAAAATAACATTAAAAAAATAATAGAAAACAGATGTTGAAAATGTTTATCATCACATGGGCATGTTTTGATGAATTTACATTGTTGCCAGCCAACTTGATCAACTTGTGACAGTTGCAGAGGAAAATGGATACATTTCGCGTGTTTTATAATTTGAAGAATAAATGGAAATTTTTGTGTCTTGTTGATTGTTTTGTGGGATTGAAGGGAGGCATTTGATGTAGATCTACATCGATGAGGATCACGTAGATCTAAAATGAGATTCTGTGAAGAAGGAACAGAAGTTGTTTATATCTGTGTCTGTGAATATGAAGGACAGTCAGAGAGAGGAGAAATCAAGATTAAAATGGACAGTTTTCAGGGAAGTTTGTACGACTGTGTTTTTTTATAGAATGAAGTGATGGTGTTAGACATTCAATTGATGCATGTTGACGTGTATGGAATGGAATTAAGGTTTGTTATTTTGGTATATCTGATTGATGTTGAACGTTATTTTTTCCTATCTAAAAGAAAATATGTTTGTGCTCATGCTGTTCTGAGAATGATATTTTGTGTGTTGGAGGGATATGTCCATAACTTGTGATTATCTTATTGCATTGAAACAATGATTTCTTCGATACATCTATTTGTCGAGGAGTCGTGTATAATTTTGATGAGATAAAAAATTGCAAAACTGCAAAAATTAGAATAGTGGCTGTGTGCGTTTTCTCATGTTTGACCAGGGCGTTTGTCGTTTCATCGGATTCTTAAAGACCTTTTGAGTAGAATCAAAATATCATTGTTCAAGTACTCAAATGCATGTATGATTTGCCTGGCTTATTTTGAACCAACAGTATTGAGCAAATATGGGTCACTTATCTATACGTATCCAAAAGTCTTTTTCATATTGAACGATATCGCAATTAGATGGATAGAAACAGAAGTGCATTTGGAGTACCCACAGTTCAAGTATATCAAAATAATCAGGTAATTGTTGTATGGGGTCCTTTGATGTTTGAAGCATATGTATCAGTATCATTAGTAAACATTGATAGAAGTGATCCCGACTTATCCGAGAGTTCATTCACTAATCGGATGAATCACTGAAAAATGCCTGATAGAACTAGGTACTATAAGAGAAAGCTAATGTTGACCATCACTTTCCGCTCTTTTTCTATGAGGGCTACTTGATCAATACTTGGACATCTGAATTCCGATGTTTTGTATCTAGAGGGACAGCCTTTGGTTTGCTACACTTTCAAAAGCTTTCCAATAATCGAAGTATCTTACGTCAATTGGTATAGTTTGCATGAGGGATTCTGTTCACACATTCAATAGGTTAAGGAGATTTGTGATCATCGACGTCCCTGTTGTGTAATTAAATTGCTACTTTGATTTAAAGTCACCGTCTTCGAGATTCATGTAAGTGATGATGTTACGTAGTGGTATCTTACTAGTAACTGATGTTAGTTCTATTGGCCTTAGTTAACTGGATCTGATTTATCTCCTTGTTTTCATTATGGATGTGATTGATGCTCCTATCTAGTGATGTGTCAGCATTTTACTTGGAGTCCTTTGTTGAAAATTATAGTTATGATATTATATGACATAAGCCATTTTTTCTCAGTATGCATAGTTGTATTCCATCTATACTAGGTGTGTTGTAAGGTCCCCCAACCAAACAGTTGATTGATCATTGTTCAAATTGCCCGATCTCTCAACAGTACAGAGTATAAACATATATCCATCTAATTAGACAAATAGCCAGCTATTTACTTATATTAGGTATGTCTCGCATAATCTTTCTCTCAAAGATAAGATCAGGTTTGTGATTATGTTATCCAAGTACGTATCAATTACGCACGGTCCTAGTTATATTGGATCTGCAGTGTAGTATGGATGCACTAAACAGCAAAAATATCCGAGCAACAGACAACAAAAACCGTTACAAACGGAGGAGAGATACAATCAAATAAGTATTATATGCTGATAATATTGCCGAATCAAGATTTTTTTCCATTAATTTTCGTTTTAACAATCGGAACTACCTTCGCAAAATCATGCAAAGAAGGCTGTTACTTGGAGCTTTTGTTGTTTTCGTGCGTTAATAGCATACCGTACATAGAATATGCAAAGCACGATACGCCACTGGTATATATGCATGTATGTATGTATATACTTGTAGAAATGTTTTTCACTAAATTGCATCTCAGCATTCAAATATTAAGGTAATATTAATCTTTTGCATGTCAATCTCTGACATTACCGGAAAATATTCGAATAACACTAACAAAAATGTCTCTCTGAATCTCCCTCAATGTATGTATCTGTTCCCCATTTATCTCCTTTTTACAATACACACACACATACACACACACGCATATATATATATATATATATATATATATATATATATATAGAGAGAGAGAGAGAGAGAGAGAGAGAGAGATAGAGAGAGACAGACATAGATAGATAGATAGATAGATAGATAGATAGATAGATAGATAGATAGAGTGATGATTTGATGTAGATGAGTATGTTTATAAATATTTTTGCGTGTGCACACACAACATCAAAGGACATAAATCTCAAAATTCGAACATCGATATTAATTACTCGGTTTGCACTTTCGATACCTTTGTGAAGCAGACCATAAAAGAACGGATGGGTTGCACTTGCTAATATGAAAAAACAACTTTTCAAATATATTTGCAATCGTGGAAACGGAGCATTTTTAATTTCAGCAAATTACGAGCAATTTACACTAAACATTAAAGGCATAACTTAGGAAAGATTGCATATTATTCTCAACATCAAGGTGACGGTACGTAATCATAATGATAAAATTTTTTATTGTTACGTAAATACACCGATGGGATAACAAATGTTGGATACTAAAATTAGATGATCTAGATTGCTATCGTCTTTTGTCGAGCCAAGCGAGTTATTAAACATAACTTCATTTTTCCCCAAAGATTTTACAATCTTGATCTCAGATTGGAACAACATCATAGGATGCACTCAAAATGGGATTCACAAAGGCTTTTCAAGAGGTGTTTGGACGGGGTGAATGGCTCTCTGAATTTCCTATGAGTAAAGACGATAACGAGATTCCATTATTAGATTGGAATCTTGTTATGTTATACACAGAGACACACAGAGACACAGAGACACACACAGAGACACACACACACACACATATATATATATATATATATATATATATATATATATATATATATATACATATATGTATATATATATATATATATATATATATGTATATATATATATATATATATATATACATATATGTATATATATATATATATATATATATATATATATATATATATATATATATATCGTTTTGGGAATTTTGTTGGTGTCTTCACTCATACATAACCATTGTACTGAATTGGGAGTTTGAACTGTTATTTGGGTCATTCAGTACCAACGGCTTTTTCGTTCAATGATAAGAACAACACTGGCACATCGAAGCTGTTGGAGTTTCGAATCCTCCAGCGGTCTAAATTTTTTAATTGTTTATTTCATTTACGTTTTGTCAGGCGGACGATACGTTAACTGTGTATTCGCAGGATCGTATTTCAGATAGTTTTAAACTGATTAACCATCTTCATAACTGTTTCTGCTGAATAATGATCCATTTTGTGAAAAAAAAATTTAAAGCAGATATTTACAGTGAATGGGAGAAAATGACACTTTGGTGTTGAAGCACTTATTTGGACCTTGCAGCTGTTTACCTCAAATGTTTTAACGCTACATTCAGTTACAGACGAAATTCCTGCTGCAGCTTAGTTTCCTTTAATAGCCAAATCTATTTTAATTTTCCTAGCCAAATGAAAAATTTACTATGCTACAGAGGGAGATGATTTCAATAGATTTTAAAAGTAATATAACCCATCAACTACATATACACACACATCGTGAGCTTTTAAGTTTTTAAGTGAATATTGATGGCTATTATATCTATCTGTTGAACGCAATGTCTGCAGCAACGCAGTCATAGGGTTGAAAATATAAACGTTTATTCTTTATTATGTCAATAGCATCGGCATATATTACTTCACCTCCCTTATTGCCGCAAGTTTTCAATTTAGGTCTCAAATAAGAATTCACGTCAATGTCAAACGTGTTCACGATTGGTTTTTTTTTTTTAAATTCATCCTTTTTTTCCGTGGTCAATGTTTTATATTTTTATTTGTTCTTTAAAAACGGTGTAAGAATCTACAAAGTGATATCTTTAAAAATATCAAGTTTAGAAATATGGGGTTAATTATGCGCGCTGTCTACATATATAAGGTTTGAAATATTCTTCTGACTCGATCCCCCACTCTTGTCTACACTCGCTCTCCCTATTTATTTTACTGTCTGTCTGTCTGTCTGTCTGTCTCTTTCTTTCTTTCTTTCTTTCTTTCTTTCTATCTATCCATCTATGTTTCGTGTCAGAGAGAGGAGTGCAAATACCTCATTTGACGTAACTTATTCACTGCTTGTGAATATCTAACAACTTAGCCATCAACAATTTTTTGAACCGATACAGTGGCAGCCTATATCCCGAAAATTGATTCATTCTTTTCAAAGCAGAAGCCATACAGCAATTCAGAATTAGGAGTGAGGAAGGAAAAGTTATGTCCCTTGCACAATTCACCGAAGTAGATATTCTGAAGAATTGTTCGGAAAGAAGAAAGTAATAACTCACGATTTGATGAATCGATAATGATTTATGATAAAAGAACGAAATTGTGAAAACATGCAGTCTAAACGTTTCAGTTCTAATACAGAAGTTTTTTGGTGAATCTAATAAAGGAATGAAACTGAAGGAGGTTGAAAGTGGAAATAAATGTATATGATCATTTTTAATTCACCTCTGTTTTTACATTATCAAAGATGTAATTTTATAGAAATATACCAATGTGATGTTAGAGTACCGCAAAGATATCTAAGTTTTTTTAATAGAATTTGTCCTGGTTCAAAAGATGCTTTTTTAAAATGAAAATGTATTTTTTGTTTGATTGTTGAATTGAACCAAAGAGAAGAGAGGAGAAAATAATGTCCTGACTTTATCCCTGAATGACTATCAGAACAAGGGGTTTAGTTTCATGCCTCTTTGATTTCATAACGAATTCTTGCAAGCACAATCAGTGGCACTCCGGCATCTCAAAAAGCGTCAACATAACAAGGAAGAAGTAGTCAAGGTAAGAAAACACATCTGCTCACTAGAGCATTTTAGTTAAATGCAATTTCAGCCTTCAGCAATCCTTACAATGCCATTAGTAAGGTCAGATTCAGTGGGAGCAATCCATTTTGTATGTGTAATTATTCTGATTTCAAATGGACTGAAAAAAAAGAATTACCTCTATTTTTTAATAACGAGTTGCTATAACCTGAACTAATACTTAGAGCACAGCATTCGTTCAACTGATACACTGGAAGTCAAAAGAAGTTCCTCTGCCAAGGCAGCTTCCCGTTGATATGCAGCATCGAAAGATCTTACGTTGTGTTGCAAATGAGATTCGGTGTGAACTGCCTACAGGTGCAGGATTAACTTCGGTTATTGCACATTCTGGGCTGCAGTTGCCGATTTAGATTTTGTTTTGTTTTTCTTGTCCAAATACATGGGTCCAGTGTTGATTATATTCGAATTCAAAATATTTCTGTCATGTTTTGAAGTCCTTTGTTTGCAACTGATATTTTTTACGGGAAATGATGATTTCCAGATTTTGAATATTTAAGTCTAACTTTCACGGTGCCGTTACTGTCAACCCTATCAACAAATTCGAAATAACGAGGATTCCTCGATGATTTAAGGGGATCATAACTTTTTCTTATGCAATGTACAATTTCCATGAGATCTGGCCAATTGCACTGGAAACATCGGTTCTTGTACGAGTTTAAGCAAAGTCAAACCTTGTTTGTACTCAGATAAGTGACCAACTTTGTATGGTAGTTGCTGTGAGCAGCAGGGGATCATAAGGACACCCTCCTGTGATGATTCCCTCAATCATCCTGCCAGGGCACCAATCCGTGCACTACGCTTGAAAACGCAATTTTTAAGCACGTCTCCTCCCTGATTCCCCACACACACTGACTGGCTTGACAACGATCGGTTTGAAATTGTTAGAATAATGAATTATTCTGGGCATTTCTGAAATAGCTAACAACAAATGAACATGATGAATAATCATTCAACTGAAAGATCATGGACATATACTAGTAAGTATGAAAAGTGTTAGTTTATATTAAAGCACAATCCTGGCTCCAGTTTTCAAGTTTTTGGGAGAGAACAATGTTTCACGATTCAGGAGAGAAGGAAGCAACGTCCTGGATCGCAATGCATGAAGATTTTGCCGTCGTGTCCATATCTGGTCGACATCAAACTCACCTTTTAGATATATCGATGTTATGAATTGATTTCACCTGGAGAGAATTCCACTTCCTTGTTCCTAAGCCGGGAAAAAAAAAAAACAATTCAGATTTTGTATATGTGTATATAGATGTGTGACTCTATGTGTGTTTGTACCTTGTGTTATCATACATTTATGCATATTTTGGAAGAATCATTCACTCAATATATATATATATATATATATATATATATATATATATATATATATATATATATATATATATATATATATGTGTGTGTGTGTGTGTGTGTGTGTCTGTGTCTGTTTGGGTGGGTGTGTGTGTCTGTGTGTCAGTGTATATATATGTATATATATCAAGGTGTAGAGGTATATGATCAGCTAGAAAAAATCCACACACACACACACACACACACATATATATATATATATATATATATATATATATATATATTTATTATAATTACATGTTATATATTTAGATATATACATTGAGTAATCTTTCCGAATTTGTCCGTAACTCTGTTTGATAACAGAGAGAGGGAAATAGGTTGGGAAGAGACTTTAGTATACATGAATATCCGAGCATGTACACATGCATATTAACTGCAAATATGATCTTTATGAATTAGAAGTAGTGTGTATCTGATGAGTTAAAATTATTTTATACATCCAACATCCATATGTACACATAAACATAAATAAACACACACACGCACACACACACACACGCACACACACACACACACATGCACACACACACACACACACACACACACATATATATATATATATATATATATATATATATATATATATATATATCATGAATTAGGATCTAAAAGGTTCCTGCTGACAGATGGCTGCCGGCTCGGCCATAAATATTTTCCTTTCGATGGACATTTAATCAAAATATCAAACTAGGGACGTCTGCCACACTTGATGTATTGGGGATCTAAAAGGCACCCCAACGTGTCCGAGACATTGCAGAACCACCATGGCGTGAAATTGCACTCCATAAATGAATAACTCACCGTTGGAGAACTGTTCCATATAAACCACAAGGGATTCAAATTTGCAACTTTCATAGAGTGATAAGTATTTGCATCTCGTACTGATCATTTATATACGCAGAGATGGATAGATAAAATACATTAATGCAATAGTATATCATCATTGATACTTGAGAAGCATCACACACACACATACATACACACACATATAAATATCGTGTGTGTGTGCGTACGCGCGTGTGTGAATGAGTGTGTGTGTGTCTGTATGTGTGTGTGTGTGTGTGTGTGTGTTTGTATGTGTATGTGTGTATGAATGTATACAGCTGTGTATCCATGAAGTTATAGATATATTTTCTGATAATTACCTTGTAATTTGCAACAGAGTAAAAAATCTTTTCCGTTGTTGATGATATTTGATCAATATATGCTGTGGTGAATAAAGTTTCTAAGCCAGCTATTTGTTGAACAATTTTTATAACAAAACAACGAAACATAGCGTGTAACTGAAACGTAACTGAGGTACAAAATGTTCACATACCATGGGTGTTTTGCTTATCGATTTGAATATGATATATATATATATATATATATATATATATATATATATATATATATATATATATATTTATATATATATATATATATATATATATATATATATATATATATATATATCATGGGATATTTTCCTGTTCAAGAATCAAACTAGGATAAGCTATTCAGGGTGTAGGAATCGAAGTTGTGATTGTCTTATCTCTCTTTCTCTAACTTAATCAACTGTCCTACGTAAACATATTCAACACGTTTGTCCTTTATTTTAAGGTCTTTTGGGGAAATGATACTTCCCCTTTTAAGTCACTCAATAGGTTTTGTGATTCTTTTGATGTTCTCCAGGTTATTATGAATCATCTTGTCTCATCCTTCTTTCCTATGATTATGTTGTTTATATCTTTATGTAATCCAATCTTGGCTCAGTCGTGGATGTGTTCTGAATGTGATTCTCTTTACCACATTGATTTGACTGTTGAAACTCATTTGTTCCACCGAGTCAAATACGTTCGCAAATCAACAAATGCCAAACAAGGGATATGTTTGAACTCTACTGACTCTTCTATCAGTCGATGCATTGTGCGTACGCGTTCTCTTGGTGGATAGCCACATGTGAAAACTATTTTCCCACATGTTTGATTTTTGTTGAGGATGGAAATATTTTTGTGCATGGGTTATAGATTAGATTTTAGTATAAAGATAGATTAGTTGCTGGGGTTACGATAATCCCTATTCTTGTGGAGTAGGATTATCATTTTTTTAATTAATTTTTTTCTTGTATGCATTGCGTGGATGTCTGTGCTAAGTCCTCGTGAATCCCATGCATCATGTAGAAGTTTCGTCGTTAAGTCATCCCCATTTCCGAACGTCATATTCTGTATTGCAAATGTGACAGAAGTAACTATTTTTGTCTTGGATATCACTAGTATTTACCGGCTTCTATTCCTGAGGCACACACAATTTCATAATATTCTTCAGTAATACTAACCAGTTTGACTTTACATTTTGTATTTTTGTCATTTTGGAGAAATCATCTGTTTTTTACAAGAATTATCGGTTGGGCGCATGTTTATCAATCTTTCCCTTTCTGATGGCCGTTCTACCCTGTTCCCGTCTCTCTTCTTCTGTACTTTTGATCATCATCACTAACTTCTGCTATTTTAGTCTCCTCTTCAATTTGTTTCTCCATATTTTTCCTCTCTTCCATGATTATTCATAGCTCCGTTTTTTTTACATTTTTCTTTTATATTGCCAGCTACCCCACTGATTCTTTAGTGATAGAGAACAGATTTCAGGTTTTGTGTGATGTCAATAGTCACATTGACCGAAACATAAAAGTCTTATAGAGGGTGAAAGGTCATGTGGTCAACGCTGATAGGTCCTCCTTGAATTATAAATGTTTACGTGAACCACGAAACTCAAGTGGTGATTGTCAGTGGAGAACAATCATCGAAATTTCACTATAATCAATGAGGAGAAGAACCAAAAAAAAAAAAAAAAATTATACACGTTTGATGACCTACAAATATGTAAGGACAAAACGTTTGTCCTCGAGAAGTATTTGTTGCCAGCAACACAATTCGTTTTTTATTTTGTTGCTCAATTAAGGTTCAACATTTTAAGGCACCTGACGTGTGTTATGTAGATCCTATTCGGGGAGTGTTTTCCCCAACAAAGCTGTTCACAGTCTGTGGTCAACAGAGTACGATGAAAAGCAGCAGTCGTTTGTTTCGCCTAGAGAGGAGAGGTTGTTTACTTCTTTTTCTTCGAAACCAACTCTCACATTCCCCATCAGTTTCCCACGCCTTTTGTATCTACTCTGCAGCATTTTCTGACGTATATCGTGGAACCTTGGAGTTGATCGGTAAGGAAAATGTGGATAAACAAGATGCAACATTGTGATTATGGCATTATCTTCCTTCCATCTTTGGAAATGTCAGTATTTACTGTTGACATGCATGTCAGGTGTCCAACTTTATACTGCTGCATCAGTTTTATCCCATTGTACACCCGCACACATATGTGTGCGTATATACATATATATATATATATATATATATATATATATATATTGCTAGGATGCAATGATAATTTGATTGTTTGGCTCTTAAAATCCCAGAAATTGTTACATGGAAAATATCTGATGATCATAAAGAGAAAATCTACGCATAATACCATAAAAACGAATTATTAGTAAAACTGAAAACTAAATAAGTTGCATAAACAGGTTTTTTCAAATAAGTAACTGAGATTGCGCCATAAAGTTCAGAGAGACTAAGAGAATATTCTATATCCATTTATTTACAGTTGTTTAATCCTTGATATCAACCACTCTTCGAGCACAAGATCTTTTTTGAAAAAAGACACAGACGATATGTGTAATTTGGATGTCAGGTAGTATGCTTGTGTACATGCCCTTGATGGGTGAAAGGTCAACAAAAATGGGATGTTTCACGAACTTTGAAGGTGACGTAACTGGGAGAATGTGCAAGAAGCATCAACCATATTTCAACCTGATATGACCAATTTTTTTTCCAATTTATATCTGATGATATGTGCGATGAAAGTATCATTCTGGGTACAAATGTATAGTTTTATTCGGTCCTTATTTTTTACTCGGGACGTTCATTTTTCGTTTTGCAAGATGGTAATATCTGCTTTGCAAACCCCAAAAAGAATTTCATTCCTACTGCTTGTTTTTCAAGTCAGACAAAATTTTACTGTTGTTGTTATTGACATTACTGGCTGAAAATAGTCAAAATTGCTGTCCAGGAGCGACTCTTAATACTCCTGCTCCACAGATATAGACATTAGAAAACTTACGATTGAGGAGGTGTTTCAAGATAAATGTTGTATACTATTGAAAGAATAATCCCCTTTGTTCTCCTGAGTAATAAAATGACACAGAAAGAAATGAAAGAAAAAGAATTATATGATAAAATCAGGAAACAAAAATCATGAAATGCTGTAATTTAATGCAAAGGTCTGGCCAGGATTTAAAAAATTAACAGCCTCACTCACTCAGAGTTCAAAATCGACACACTAATAAAGTGAAATCGAAAATCATTAATTTGAATGAAAATGATTTTATGAATGGAAAATTTCATCGATCGAAAAAAGTTCCACTTATTCACAGCAAACGTAAGTTTAGTCCCCTATTTAAGTCCCCAATCGAAGTTTAGAATTGACACTAGTTTAATGCTCTACTCTGCTGAGATGATCATCTTGAAAACTATGCCTTGTCTGTTTCTATTCGTCGATAGCCAAGAGACGTTTATGAGATGAACAATATTCAGCCATACATATCATGTCATCTTATGGGCTAACACAGTTGGGCCCTGGCCAGTCTTTCGGATGATAGCTGGTCATTCTTGTTGTTTTCTGGGCGGGTTATAACCCTACTGGTGTTTTTTTTTTCCTTTTCTGGTGGGCTGAAACAGCTGTTACTGAGACCAAACCTGAGAAACAAATGATTCTTAAACATGATTATGCCTGTCGTTTGCCTGATGGGCTAAAACTGCAGCTAGTCTACTGAAGCTATCACGATAAGAAAGTAAACCTCGTCTATATTTGACTATGGCCAACATACGTTCAAGTGGGGAGAAATTGCTGACCACACTTTCCACATTGCCTGACGGGCTAATAAGGCTAACATCCAACCGGGCATCCAAAATACGCTTATACCTGACCATGCGTGAAGTTTGCCTGAGGGACTGAAACATCTGTTCTACTTAATCTGATGGGCTAAAACGGCTGTTGGTTCAAACAGCTGACACGTTGACGTTGGAAAGATAAACTGTTGGACTTTTACCGAAAGATAATCATGTGAATGTACTGACTGACCATTCTTGTCACATTGCCTTACTCAGGGTTGAACGGCTAAAAGATCGTTATACCTGATCATACCTGTCGTTTTCCTGACCGGCCAACACTTATGCAGTACTTCGGCTGACCGGCTGAAACGGCCAAGGCTCTGCTTCACTGCTATACTCACGCTAACAAATGAAGCTTTGCCCGTCTATATTCGACTCAAACCAATGAACATTCGTGAAAAAAAAGGCTGTATCGTACTTATCACATTGACTGGCGGCAAAAAAGAAGTTTATGACTGATCATGTCTCTCGTTTTCCAGACGGGCTAAAACGGCTGTGCTAATTTGCCCGCCAGATTAAGACAGCAGTTGTTTGGCCCTGCCAACACGCTCATTTGGAGAAAGAATTATCATTTTCTATTTTCATTTGACATTTTGTCTTTTACATAACCATTTCAGACCAGATAGGCGATTGTGCACTGTTCGATTGGGGTTTTACCTTATATGATGTGCTGATGCTCTGTGAAGTCCAAAGGGTTTAAGATTCGTTATGGGACATGAGCATCAGTGCACTTATGTCTTTCCAACAATAGTTGCAAGTGTGGTATCCCATCCTTTTGTTCTCGTGGTGGATACGACAGGTAGACAAGCCAATAGATGTTGATCTACAAATGATACCTGATTGTATTTGTCCCACTTCCAGAGCAGCTAACAAGGCTTAACCCTGACCGGTCGCCCAGCAAAAATACATTTATACTTGTTCAGACCCTTTGCTTTGCTCGAAACGTTGAGACATCTTTATTGAATCGCCTGTGGGCTGTTGCCATGCTCTGCTAACACGAGCATGTCGATAAAAAAGTGTGAGTGTGAGTAAGTCCAACATTTCTGTTTTCAATTGGAAGAGTTTTCATTTATACAATTGTTCTCATTGAATATTATGACTCTCCTCCAACGAATTATTTGTATGTCAGTTTCAAACTCTGAATGAACAAAGGTGCTTATCTTTAAATTCAGGACCCTCCATTTGAGAAATTCAAGTATTCCAGCTTTCGAATGAAAAAAAGCTTCTCATTCATAAAAGTAATCCCCACATAATAACTGTTCGTTTTCATGCATCGTGGTAGTGAAAGAATTATTGTTTAATCATGTAGTACACTTGTTTCAAAACATCACATGCTTGAGCAGCGATTTCAACTTAATTTAACAGGAACTGCGATCATTGTTATCAAGTTTCCACTGTATTTGTGGCGCCGTCGAATTGATTACAGTTTCTTGACAGCAAAGTTGACCATTTTAGCCTTACCATGAATAGTAATAGTAGTAAGAAGTTTATTTTTGATAACTAAGAGTAATAATAAAATCTCTTCCAGGGTAAGGAAAGCAGATATTACTGTCATGCAAACAAAAGAAAAAAACTTCCGTCAGGCAAAATCTGGAATAGATAAGAAATGTCCCCAGTAAAAAGTAAAACTGTTTTTTTCCTTTGATAATGGATCTGGAAATGGAAAAATCTATCCGTATTTCAGTAATTGTAAAGGTAGTTTCAGTTATCAATAAAACACCATACTTGCTTGCATTCAATACTTTCTGTATCCAATACCTGCCTGCATTCAATCGGATAGGAAGGATACTTTGCTATCATTTTGACAACAATACAGTCCAGTGGTGGGTGGGTTTTCTAATGAGGGAATGGGTGAAACGGAAAATGTGCCTGGCAGGAAGACCAGCAGTTGTAGCTGTATAAATTGATTAACTATGACATATCAGGTCAAAATATCTAAAGCGAAGAATATCTTGAATATATAACTCAATGCAGGAATTAAATGAATTTCTATCAGAAATGGACACACATTAATCCCAAATGGGGATGTGATGCTTTAAAGTATAATAAATGCGAATTTAGTATATTTACTCGACAGAAGTAGTTCTATTTAAAGTAACTTATCTCGGTAAATGACAATTCTCCGCGCAAGGATTAAGTTGTTCGTGGTGAAAATTTCGGGAATGCTCCAATTTCTTCTGATACTCACATGGCCGCAGCTAAAGTGAATCATTTTCCTGAGAAATTGTACCCCCATACCTTTTATATGTTGCTGGCACCTTTCACACGTTAATCAAATACCTAACCTCGATGACTATTAAGCAAATAGCTTTCATGTTCATGTTGCAACCGGAATGATGTTTGAATCATATATTTGTATTTTCAAAATATTTTCTGGTTCCCTAAAATTTTCCATAATAACTGCAAAATAATATCGTGGTATTCAATCCATATCATTCATGGTGGTTATTGAATGTGGAATCACATCAGTTTCCCTATTTGCTGACCCGTCAAACACAACAGGCTTTTTTCTCCAAAATGTAGACTAGGAATCCTTGTGCATGCATACTGCTCAGGGCTTTAACGTACAGAATTGGTCCGATAAGGAAAGGTGAAAAATGAACACTACCCTATCCGCTAATGTGTTGATTTACAATATTTCTCTCTTGTACAAGCTTGTTCCCACCGGCAATTTCCTCTGATTGTGATGATCTTTCTAAGTTCTACTATCCCAAAGGTGCAAAAAGCGTGAGTATTTGGTGTATCCTCGTTGTTGAACATTTAACAATTAAACCCTTTGAAGATCCACAAAGATGACCCAGTCACGGTCATTATATTTGCAAAGCTACAGACATTGTTTATTCTGTCTATATTTTCTTTTGAAAGGAAAGTAACGACGAATGAAAACTGAACAATGAATTTCAATTTTTAAGTGAGGTACAATCTGAGTCTCATTTTGAACTAATTGAAAAAACAATAGCAACCAATCCAGATCATAGCGTGTCATATCCAATGCATTTGCCAAAACATGTTTGAATAAATCAAGTGACATGTCTTCCTGGTCCTCAAGAGAAAGATGGTTTTTAAAATCTGGCACAGGTATTTTATTTGAATGGGGCCCTAAGCGATGCAATGGATCCAGACTTATGAAATTTGGGGATCAGAAGTATCTTTTTTTTTTTACCAAAAGTGATGACTAACAAAACATAGAACTGTTTTATGGCTTTCGTCTTGTAATTGGAAGGACGACGGTCAATTTCCTTGCTTTTCAATGGTCCACTGTCATAAAGTTCGAAAATTGGGCTTACATTTTTGTGGAGCCAAAGTCCTGGTCTAATCTCCAACTCAAAGTCTAAAGCAAGCTACGTACTATTTTTTTCAAAAAATCGCTAAAATTCATTCTCTGGCTGGATAAGTGCGTATATACAGGTGTGCTCAACTGAATATTTTACGTGATTTTGAATCAGCACCCACAAGCTAGTCGAAATCAATTGCGGAACTCATTATTGACAGACTGAAAATGCGAATGTTGAGTCATATATATTTTGCCAGGGCTGTGATTCAGAGTATACACCCAAACTACCATACTGTCTGATAACTCTCTTGGAAGGCTAGCAGATCTCTACTGCAGACGCACATCTGCTTGTTCTGTCGGAGTGTCAAAGATATGTGCTTTTTCCTGTCCTATTCAGATGGTCTGGGCATGAAATTGAAGACAGATAAATATTTCCAATAACGATCTCTCACGCAAAAGGTCGGCAGATTCCCATAGCTAATACACGCACCAGTCAGAAGAGGAACACATTTGCTAAACATACAATGAATGGGGCCTTGCTCCTAAAAGATACTAACTCCATGGTTCGAAAGTTCATACACAGCATTAACAATCTGGATCATTGATGATGGAAAGTGATGAAGATTCATGGTTTAGGGGGGAAATGGGTTATCAATTGAACGAGCGTTTACTTGACGGTCGGGTGGGGTTCATAAAGTCAAAGATTTATTTAAGTGTTGATCGTCAAAAGTTTTGATCGATAAAGTAGGGAATCAGGAATGTTGATAACCAATAATGTCAGGAGTCATGTTGCGACGGATCAAAATGTGAGGGATACTCAAAATGAGGGTCGTTTGAATCGGTGATCGATAAAACGTTGATTTGATAAAGTTGGGGACAAGTACTGTCAGGGATCCATTGTATGGGTGATCAATTGAATGGAATGATCAATGAAATGGGGATTGTTGAAGTGCAGGGATCCTTGAAATGATATATTGGACTAATCAAGCGATGTGTCAATGGAGTTGTTGATCGAATGAATGAGAATAAACGAACTTCACAATCAATGATAGAAGTGTCAACAAAATAAGTTATCAACTAAGTTTGGGGATAAAAGTCAGAAACCAATGGGTCCTCCTGATGGTCAACTATGGAGCTGAAACATGAAATAAAACCAAAAGATTGACTCGGAACCATGCAACACGCATAACATCACACGTGAGGACAGGGAAAAATCATAGTTTATCATTGAAACACAGGAACCAGATCATTTTGTAATAGATTCCATTTCAGCTATCAAATGACAATGGGTCAGACTTTTTGACAACCAATGGGTATCACGATTCGAAACATGTGTCCCTAGAAATCAAAAGCAAAATTGTGGCCAGCAAAATATAAGATACTCAGGGGGTGTTGTCTCAGCGATACTCATGATAAAGATACCTGAAAAGTCCTGGGAAAGGTCTATGTCAAGCAACAGACGCTTAAGATGATGATTATTGAAGTTAGGGTTCAATACAGCATTGTATCAATAAAGTATAGATAGATCATGTCAGTGATCGATTAAGTGAGTGTCAATGAAATAAATGATCGATAAAATATGGTGACGAATAAATTTGGGGACGAATAAAGGTTTTGTTGAGTTGGTGATCATTCAGAGGAGGGATCATCGAATTGGGTGATTAATAAACTTGAGAAGTTGGTAATGTGGGATATCATCAAAAAAAAAAAAGGGAAAAAAGGACAAGGGACAATAAAGTGTGGGATCTTTTTGTAGATCGTTGTGAAAACGTTTCATCAAGTGTTGAGGTCAATAGAATGTGGAATAGATGAAGTTGGGATGTATTTAGCGGGGAATCGAAAAAGGGGAGAGCATTACAATAGGGGATCAATGGAGGAGCATTGATAAAATGGTTGACCAGTAAAGAGTTTGATCGTTTTAGGGCTCATTGAATGGAAGATCAATAAAGAATGGAATCAATGAATTCAGAGACCAATAAAATTAAAAATCATTAATAGGATAGATTTGTACTGTAGACAGTAGTAAAATTTCACGATCAATGAAGAGGGGAGGGATGAAGTTTTGGATCAAGATCGAGAAGTGTTAATACTTGCAAATCGATAAAATGTGGCTTGGTAGTTCTTAATCAATTGAAGAGGATACGATTAAAGTACTGGGTCGATGAGAAAGAGATTGATAATGTTGGATATTGATAGTTCGAGATCGATAAAAGAGGGACTGATAAACCTGGGAATTGATATTAAAGGATCGGGAAAACAATTATCACGATTAGTTTATTACGTATGTGATATTGAAGAATCTACAAATGATGTCCAGGGAATCTAACAGAAAAAAGAAATCATAAGAAATTGACTAGTTTTAACAGGCCATCGACGAAATTACCGTCTATTACTATCAGAGTCAGCTTAAGTTGCAACCGTGATATATAATGATGATTTAGCCTTTGGCATCAATGGATAATTTTTTTGTGTTGAAACAATGAAAAAGAGTTACAAGAAACAGTATCTATAAACAAATAAATAATATATATATATATATATATATATATATATATATATATATATATATATATATATATATATATATATATATATATATATATATATATATATATATATATATATATATAAAATATAGATAACAAAGTCGAATCTACTCTTTGAAAGCTTGTCAGTTTATTACAAATTGGAACATTGGAAGGCTTTCTTTTTCAATCAAAATCGTAATAAGCTTTTTCAAAATAGTTTGCTGACAATGACATCGCAATATTTCATTGTATAATCCATCCATATTTTTTCAAGATTATGAAGATACTGGTGAAAGCAAACATGGAAATGTAGAAAGAGAACCAAGACAAGATGTATCTTAATCGAAATTTAACTCCGTGACCAATCCCAATTTTGAACAAACCCTCTCATGTTTTATTGCCCAACATTCTAAGAAATGTGAATGAAATTCATTGAAATATTGTGGAAAGGAGTGAGAAAGGATTGTACGAAAAAAGAGCAAATATCAATCAAATAAAATCAAATTCCTGCGTATATTCTAAAAATTAGTAACCTTTTTTTCATTCAGTCGTGTATCTTCCCATGATATTGCATTTAAATCCAATACACAAAGATATCGAGTGAAATATATGAAGAAAAAAAATGATAACATTGGTCAAATTCACTTCTGTTTATCTATCTGATATCTCCGTAATATTCCAAAGGATTCAAATTGAACTTAGTGAAATGGTAAGGAAGAAGCCGTTGGATTTTGAAGCAGAGCCATGGCTTACATGTTGATTCTGAGATAATTTTCAGTTCAATAATAATAATGTACACATCTTTATTTGCACTCAAGTTAACTCGAAAAGATTTCAACATGCTTTGATGAATTTTCGTAAAATACCAAGATAATGGTGATTATTTTTTCAGTGACATTTTCCGATCGGTAGGTAGATTTGTGTTTGGTCTGCACAAATTCATGTGTTCAGCCTTTTCCTTTCTATTCAGTGTCTCCAAAATTTTTGAAAACAATTCGATGATGGTTCCAGGAACAGCGAGGCACATGGTAAGGAAAAAATATTTGAATTTTCGGGAGGATTTTTGAGTTCGTTTTTGATCGATAGATATTTCAAATGAAATATCGTTGAAGGGTATAGCAAATCGTACGTAAGATGTGATTAAATTTTGGGCCGGATCCTAGAATTCACCTTTGATTCACATACATTTTTGTGTTCCCTCCTCACAGATTCATGAATTCTCTCTTCCCGTCTATAAGATATCATCAAAAGTAATCAATGTATTTCAATGAGATTTATGGACAGGTGAAGTGCATATCATGTAAGGAGTAATCAAACTTTAGAGCTGACCTAGAAATTCTTTTCTGACTGAGACATATTTTCACGTTTATACTTTTACTACCTTTTTTGTATTCAATCCTGGCTTTTTCTGTGAAATCTTCAAAATCTTTCAATGGATATCATTTGAATTTCTTGAAGATGAGAGACATGTTTTCAAAGAAATTTGAGTGTAGTGTATCCAGGAATTCATTCTTGATCGGAATATATCTCTACCTTTTTTCTATCGTTAATTTTAGTATTCCCCTTTGCTGTTCCTTCAATATCCCCGAAGGTTCCCAATCAAGTTTAATAAGATTTTGTAGGAGGCTGTAGCATATTAGAAACAGAAAATGGTTCAATTTCGGATTAAATCCAGGAATTTGCATTTGATTGAGACATTTGCATTTCTATATTCGGTGATGTCTTTCTCCAAAAATTTTAAATTAATTATAATGCAATTTTGTGGTGCAGGTTAGGCAATAAAAAGATGTGATTCAATTTTGGTACGATTCCATTGTCAATTGCTTGGTCATAATTGGAAAAAATTATACACTTATTTTGCATTTAAGAAAAGCCATCCCTAAGGTTCATAGAAAAGCTAGCAACAATCATTTTCCTAAACTTTATGATTCAATTTAGTTGCTAATATTCTATCCCTTAATTGATAAGTTCCACTTTCCGATAGATTATACTTTGTTCCAGAATCTCGGAGGCTGTAGCCATTTCAGTTGCTGTCACATTCATGTCAGGTAAATATTCTCCCCTTATCAATTGTGTTTCTAAAGCCTTTGCAGTTATTTTTAATATATTAACATCAGGAACAAGGGAGTGAAAAGGTATTGTGAGTAACAGCAAGAAGAAAGAACTGACATTTACTTTTAGCAAAATTAAAACTTATTTCGGCACTCATATTCAATTTTTGTACAAGTTTAATTTATACACTGAGAGTAATTGTCTAAATTGCATGAAAAAAATGTTATCCAACTCACTGAACAGAAAGATTGGGTATATTCACATGAATCATCACAAGATAAATGAATTTGTCTCCGAGATATTGCCAAAGATTTCATGGCAGACATCTTTGAAATATTGGTTAAAAAAATGAAGTGTCTGTATGTATGTATGTATGTATGCATGTATGTATGTATGTATGTATGTATGTATGTATATATATATATATATATATATATATATATATATATATATATATAAAATATATACATAGACAGATATATATATATATATATGTATATATATATATATATATATATATATATATATATATATATATATATATATATATACATGTATATGCATATATATGTATATAAGTATGTACTGGTTTTGTATGTGTGAGCGCGTGTGTGTGAGCATCTGAAATGTTGTAAGTTTTAGGCAATTAGCTTTTCAGTATGTCTCTATCTATATCAAATATTTTCCCACCAATCGTCTAATTTCATTTTCGTGGTCCTTGTCTTGCTTTATCGCCTGACCAGATTAATATATTCCAAGTGAAAAACTCACACCTAATTTGTTCAAATGTTGACAGTTTTAGTTTTTTCGCTTCAACTTATACGAAAATCGATTTCTTCCAGAATCGTATATAATGAATAAGGTACTTGAAGAAGATATCTTACGCCGGGTGCTGTTTACATAGAGAGTATAACATGCAGCAAGATACTGGCAGACACTAGCAGCAGTAGTATTTTTTTACGAAAACCATTTTCATTTCATGTAAATATTTTACATAGCATAAATTCATAATGTAAATATTGTATGAAAAATATGACTTACATGAATATTTTATACGATGTAGAATAAATGAGTGAGGCGTATATGATGGGATTTTTTGTCAAGAAAAACAAACTTCAACTTAGCCCAATTCAAATCTATATGTTTGACATTTAGGTGAACAACCTTCCCCCTCATTTATGAGCCGATTTCCGTGAAATGAATGCCCTTTTCAAGGGGAATCGTGAGATTTTTTTTTTCATGCACCTTCCCTGGAATAACTGACTTTAATAAAATGATCGGCATACAGATTTGAAGACCAAACACCTATTTTCTTTGGAAGTTTCCGTTACATTTATACTAAAAAATACCTAAATATAACCCAATAATTCAAAGAAACCTGATGAAATTGTATGATAAAACATTTTAAGGTAATTAAACATGATAGAACAATTGCGCAAAATACAGTCAGCTAGGACGTTGGTTTTCTTGTATGGCTTCAATGTTTACTATTAACTGCTCTTTCAAAACATTATTCTTGATCATGTTATCCGTTTCAGTTAATATACGACCTGAATTCTGCGGCCTTTATTTACATAAAATTTTACATGATTCGTAGATGATCTGCAGTTTCTGATACATATGAAAGACCGTTAAAATACCATAAACTGTTCGGATAACCTCCGGCTTTGTTTACTCGCATGTTTTCCAGTCTATTCCCCGAAAGGTTCTTTCAAGATTCACTGTAAAGAGATTTGGGCGGTGTTAAATCCCTTTGTCTTACGTTTTCCAATATAGAGAATGCAATTGAGTGGAATAGGTCCAAGTAAAAGATGTTGGTGGGTTTGTGGGTTGGTGGATTGAGTCATCACTGGACAGCCATCTGTGAGTCCATTGAAGTTGGATTATAGTTGTTTTGCTAGGCACTATGTTGGGTGCACACTCTACTTGGCATAGATGTGGTTTTTTGGAAGTTCGATCAAATTCGACTCTGGAGTTACAGGGAAAGTCTCTAAAAGACTTTGAATCATTGGAAGTAATTGAGGCGCCAATGCTGTTTGAACACAAACAGGGGTCTTATCAATCTTGTCCAGTTCATCCAAGCAAAAAACTGAAGCACCAGATGACCCAACTAACATCAGTGACGGGTCTTGGTGCATCCTAGGATATATTATTCGATAACGATCAAAGACATACGAACAGAACGGGAAAAAATAAACAAGAACACATTTGCAATGGGGATGATTGAATCATGAGAAAAAAGACGCAGAGAATAGCATGCATCGTGTTGTCCTGAATGTCCGCTCAATGTCTTTTCATTCATGCTCACTAAAAGTAAACGTACAGTTCCACTGTTCAGTAAAATCAAACAAACGTATAGATTTGAATGGTCGAATTCTTTCATCCCCCCCAAAAAAGCACTGTGAAATCTCAAGTTGAACTCTACCTCTAACTATGTTTCTCTTCGTTTTCTAACCGGAAAGAAACACACGGACACAAAAATAGTTCAGTATACACACACTCACACACACACACACATACATACATATATATATATATATATATATATATAGATAGATAGATAGATAGATAGATAGATAGATAGATAGACAGGGGGGATTTTTTCAGAAATGGATCAGAATTTATCCGTTGCTGATGATTTTAATTTCGATGCTCAATATTTTTACTAAGTACCGAGAGTCATCAATAAATACAAAATGAGGAATTGAAGGATATATATTCCATGAATGTTATTTTTTGCCTCACACACTCTCCAGCAACTGGAAATTCGTTTTGTCCTTGTTGGTACTGAAACTAGATGATTAAAAATTACTATAACTTTTTTTGTCTTATTTCGATGAAATTCTCATCTAACGCTGTCCAACAAATCAAGTCTTAACGAACAATGAAATGCATATACAACTGGAAATGATAAAAGTAGGGATAAAAGAGATTCAACTCAATGGTGCACTAGAGGTACCTTCTTATATATTTTATACACAGTATACTTTTCCTCAGTTATTCATTTTTAGAAATATTTCATGATTAAAAATTGCAATGGAATACATAGATAAAAATAGTAAAATATAAAGGATATTATAAATCCATCTTTTAATAATTTTTGATTTCTAAAAATTGTCCTAATGTGGATATCTACAATTAAATTGCAATATATTTTTAGAACGATCTTTCACTCAAGAGATTGGTGTTTATACAATTTAATAATTTATCTAATAAAAGATGAGCTTAAAAAGTATCAATTCAGGATTCTTTCCTGCCAATTTATTTTTAAATTGGTGAATCCTTTTTTTTGGGGGGGGAAAAGTTCTATTAATTTTTTTTTATAGATTTTACAAGTTTCATAATAAATGTTAATAAAAGGAATACTCAAAGAAGAAAGGAGATATTCAATTTTTGGGAAAGATATGATTTTACATTTTAGAGAAAAGCGCAATATTTCTGAAGGATCACCCTCATACATACGCCCATTAATAATTGGTTAGAATCGGTAGTTTTCGAAAAACACGAACCACATTCAATAATCGAATGGTTTAAATGAAAATGGGATTTTTGTTTTCAGAATTATTAGAACAACACATCTTATTGGTTGCTGAAGAGTGCGTTAGAAAGAAAATGATAATCTAGAGGTCCTATCCCAGATTCTGGTTGCCAGAGTACTGACTAACCGAATCAGATAGAGTAGTGTAGGCTATAAAGCTCTACTATAGAAGGCTGTGGTTCGAATCTCGCTTAAGGCTGTAAATTTTTCAGATATATTGAATTCGCTGGAATTATTAGTTTTGTTTTGAAGTTTGTTCCCAAATTCTCCCAGTTCTGGAGTTTGCTCTTGTTTTATAGGATTTTATCGCTTACCTCATCTGAAATCGACGACTTTCCCAGTCGAATATCAACAACTTTAGGATCAAAGAGAGGTCAAAAGGGGTTCAGTCGGAGGAGCAAACGTCCAAGACTAAAGTAATTGTTTTGCGCTCT
>OY735208.1:65954267-66011767 GCA_963457665.1 Thysanoteuthis rhombus
AAATATCACATTAAATTCAATTTTCTATGCTTAAAACGTGGATGATCACTCAGCCGATTCTGTTCAATACACAAATGAATTCCTTATGAGTGACATCGAATATTCTTTTAATCAATATACCATTCCTATATCGACACAATTATATTTACACCGTACAGCCAAGGCTGGAGATTCTATTCAAAATTTGAGTTAGAAGGCATCTTTCCAGGAATAGGAAAACAAATACTGAAGGAGAAAAAGAAACGGATTTCTGTTTAATGACCAAAATCAACCCATCAAGCAACAAACTATTAAGCAGATTTGAAGATGATCTGAATGACATCATCAGAATAAATAAAACGTTCAAATAATTTGGATGAGTTCCAAAATACTTTGAAAATGAATTGAAGGAAAAAGAGAACATCGACGATAAGCTCAAAGAAACACTAAGATATAACTGATAGGAAAATAGAAAAGATGTGATTGATTGATTCAACAACATCGGGGGGAAAAACAATACAAAATTCATACAAATAGATATTATACGCTTCTATTCGTCGAGCAATAAATAGATTTTCTATGCGGTCAATACGTTTGCCAAAAAATACTCACAAATAACAAACATGACATCAACATGATAAAACATCACCGAAAAAGTATTTTAGTCAGTAAGGACCAAACTTGGATTTAAAATAGCGGAAACAAAATTCCTGATGTACCTTTTTCTTTTTTCCACTCAATTTCTGATCGGTTTTTATGTTCATACATACATCTCTTGAATAGACCCCTTCATAATGATGCAAGACTATATTTTGGGTGATACATCGAAGGTATTGAAGAAAATGGTCGCTCAAACACTAACTTAATTTGAATCAGATTACAATCTGCACCAAAAATTAAGGTTTACAAATTGGCACATTTCCATATATTACTGAATAATTATACTTGTTAACCATTTTTTGAAGAAAACCAATATCCAATGTATATCAGTACCGACTCCAATCAGAGTTCAGCAACCGTAAAACAATTTCCAGAATACATCAATACTAGAATCACCTTCAAACATTGAGATATCTAATGCGATCGAAGAGGTACATAATAATGATACGCTTAGATATTTTTGTAAATGTTTGAAAAAAACAAATTCACACTCGAACCTTCAACGTTATAATGATTAAACAATTTTTGTGCATAATGATAGTTATATCTTATTTATAATTCAATTTACAATAATTTATTCATAATTTCCTTTTCATTATATGAAAATAGCAATTTTGAAATTTCAAAATAAATTGAAGTGAATAATATAATTATAATTCATAACATATAAAATCAAATTCCTCATGTTGCTTCTCTAACTATATGTCTAGTTCAATTTAAGAATAATTATTTTCTGCAAATTAAAAAGTATATCGTAATTAAAGTAGATAACTAGACTCGTGCTCAAAACGTACAGTCATGTCGGATTTTACGAACCGAATGCACCATCAAAAAATCTGGTACCAAACGAAGTATAGTTCATTTAGGAGGAAAAAAGAGAAAAAATTTAAAAAATGTGAATGTCAGAGGAAAATCACAATATAAAGGGTAGCATTTTGAAGAAAAAGATATTTGAAAACTGCATTGTAATTCTGCATTCATCATCATCATCATCTTGCTTTTAATCTTCTGTCCTGTTTCGTAGAAGAGTGTGCTACCTTGCCAGAGAGAATGCAGTAATATTATCTTAATTAGGAGATATTTTTACGTTTTTCTTCTTTAATACATTTCTTCATCCGCATTTGTCTGTCCACAAAATGTTTGTACATGTTCCAAATAAAACTGATTAAATGTTGCCTAACGTTAAACAGACTGGATAATTAGTTTCCAATTAAGATATATTTTTCCGTTTAAATATTTTATACACTTCTGTCTTCATTGTTCACTCAGTATCTTCATGTCCACACGTGGCATATGTAACATAAGTGATAGAATTTTGGGGTTGATCTGGGAATTCATTTTTGATTGAGAAGTGGTGTTCCGTTATGTCATTCCTTCGTTCCTAGTTCAACCAAGTCTCTCTTCGTGATAAATCCAAAGGTTATCGATGATTATCTACGGATTCTTATAAGAATGTTTACAGCAAAATCAGAAAAAAGTCCCTTAATTTGAGGGGGATCCAGGATGATGTTTGTCATTGATTGATAGGCTTGCATTGTTTTTCAACACTTCTGCATTTGCTCCTGTCTGTTCATACGATATTACAAACGTTCACTATGAATATCAATTGAATTATGTGTGTGGGGGAAGGCATCAGCCATTAAGGAAGAGATTAAATTTTGTGGTAGTTCCGTTCATAATTGCTTTGTCATTATTGGGAAAAATATACACTCACAATTGTCAATTTGAATTTCAAATATCCACTATAAATGTTCATCAGATCTGGTAACAACTATTTTCCTATTCCGTGTGGCTTTTAGATAGGAATTAACTTTATTGACAAAATTCTACACGAACTATTTTTAAATTCCACATAATTAGAAGCATAGTTTCTGAATTGTTTTTTTACATGGCCTCCGGATTATCATTCTCTACCATGAAATATCTGCAAACAATATCAATATTGAATTTTTATTGTAATGTTCTTTCATTATACGTCAGTGAAAGTAGTGTATTTCAGGGGAAATAGTTGTATCATCATTGGCAGTTTTATGTTTTGAGATTCAGTAACCAAAGTTGAGTGGGAATTCAAAAATACGAGAACTTTTATTTGCTATAAACATTTTCTCCCGAACATCCAAGTCTTGTTTTTTTCCTGTTAATCTACATTAAATGGAGAAACTTTTATGCAAAAATTGCTAATTGTTTATTCGATTCTTTTTTCAGTAATAATTTGTCTGTACTACTGATAAATCTGAAATGGAACACAAAGAAATTAAAACGATGATTGGGACACTCATTAAAAAGGGCTCATCCGCCGATTTCTGTACGACTAACTAATTGTAAACAAACCCAAACACATAAATAAAGTTGATTCTCTTTCCAATTCAGACCATACTTAAAGATCGTTACATCAAGAATTTTTTTTTAATTCAGCAAGTATGATTGAATGAAAAACTTTAGCTTATAAATGGAAATAGAACCATTTGAATGTGAAACAATTAGTTCATTACGAGAGCTTGTTCATTAATCATCAAAAACTTATTCTTTTACTTAATAGAACGATGTTTTCTATGAATGAAATTTTAATGTACCGTAAAATTCATAATGTAATACTGAAACATCCTCTAAATTTCAATTTATATAGGATAAGAATGCAAACAAAACTTAATAAAGATCATGAATGATATTTCGATCACAAAGAAACGATTACTCTAATCATAAATAAAAGGAGATCATTCAGGAATTTTTTTCAAAAATCAGAGCTGATGGTATAATTACGTCATTAGTCTTTCATGACAATTGACTCTAATTGGATGATACAAAAATCCATCGTTCAATGGAGATGGGCATAATTGCAAAAACAAAACTCATCCCAGCGATGGGGATTGTGTAGACATGAAAAGCTGAAAATCCACCAGTTGTTTCCTTTTTCAGGATGATAAATTGATTGATGTCTCTCTTTATTAACATATATATATATATATATATATATATATATATATATATATATATATATATATATATATATATATGTATATACATATATATATATATATATGTATATATATATATGTGTGTGTGTGTGTGTGTGTGTGTGTGTGTGTGTGTTTGTGTGTGCACGTGCGTGTGTGTTTTACAGTTTTTCATACACGGCCACGCACATATCGGCTATGTTTTATGGTATCCAACATCAGCAAAAGTCATAGTTTTGAAACTCTTCTATGTCAAGTGTTATCTATCCCAATATAGGAGAGATGAATGATATGTTTTTTTCAATTCCTTTGTGAAAAAAAATATCGCAGTCAATTGATGTATATGTCACACACCTTTTTATCAACCTATCTGAATGAAATTCTGTATACACATATTCATCTAGCAATCGTTTTATCCATCAATCTCTCTCTCTCTCTCTCTCTCTCTCTCTCTCTCTCTCTCTATATATATATATATATATATATATATATATATATATATATATATATATATATATATATATATCTTTTCAATCGTCTGGTTGATGTTGTGTGAGGCTGCTTTTTCTTTCCCGAAGAGGATGATATAAGTGTTCTTATACTAATCCTCGAATAGACAGTTAGCTGTTCGTCAATTCTTTGCATGTGTATCTTCTTTTTTGTTGCATCTATGAGATTTAGAAAAAAAGATAATTCATTTAGAGTTATTTCAGTTTTGAAATGACCGACATTAAAGCAAGTTGCATGCCCTCCGAATGTATCGATATCAAAACAGAATCACATATATACATTATATTACAGCATTCACTTACATAGAACCGATTAACATTCAATATATATACATATATATATATATATATATATATATATATATATATATATGTATGTATATATATATATATATATATATATATATTAATACACATTCACATAATTATATACATATCTCTTGATATAGACATATGTATAAGTCCATAACAAAACATAATTGTAAAGTAATAAGAAATAATATATTGCGTTTCGAAACCAAATTGCAATCTTACAGATACACATTGTAAACAAATGTCCTTCACAGAACAAATGTATCGTATAAAATTTCTAAAATGTTCTTTAAACTAAAATTAGCCAGCCACACATCATTTCATAAACAAAACTCAAAAACAGCACATCACTGTCGCCATATCATTGGAGACTGACCTATGTTACCGATGCTAAAATGAAACATTTTAAATTTTCATAGAGTAAAATAATGGATTAGGTACACAACCAAGTTTATGTTTCTGACCTTGTGAGCCTCTTCGTCTGGATATTTAAATACTGAATTCATAAAGTGCTTTATGAAGTAAATCCATTCTTCAGCAGGTCTCGAATAGCTGATTTGTAATTTTTTTGTTTATATATATATATATATATATATATATATATATATATATATATATATATATGTGTGTGTGTGTGTGTCTGTATACATATAGATGTATGTGCGTGTGTATGCGTGTATATATATATATATATATATATATATATCGGAATAATGTAGAGCATGCTAGTCATGTACACTGTTATTACTTTACTCTGAGCACGTCACATTGATCCCCATGTTATTCAATCTGGCTTGCATATACGATTCATAGTCGTTTCTTGGTCATTCACAGCTGACTCTTTACTTGTTTGCTTAACCCATTCCAGGCAAAATCTTTTTTGTATTTTTTTGTGGGAAACTTTTCTCAAAATGAAGAAAAAATTATAGTCTCTAAACAGTGAAATATACGGAGCAATCAAGCAGGATACAATCAAATGTAGCTTGATTACTGCTTTGCCTATAACTGGGAGGATATATGAGCTTTTTGTCAAATACCCTACATGGATAGGTAAACCGAGAGAAATAATTTGTAAGATGAAATAAAAATCATTATGTATTCGGAATCTTATCAAATATATAAATATGTAAAAGAATGAAAAATAGAAAAAAGATGATTTTTAGATCTTTTGTCGATGTTTCCGTAAATAATTCCAGCATTATTCAATCATACTGTTCCATATCTATCAGACTGAAAAGAGGGAATTATCGATGATTTCGACTACCTATTCCGGAAAGTGTCTGCATATTTAAAACAGCGGAAGGAGATGGGGTTTATTTTTCATTTTGGTCGAGTCCTTTGTACGAGTTTCTCAGCCGGGGGCGCACTAAACGACTTTTCTGGAAGAAATACGAAGGATATTCCTGAACATATTCAGTGTAGAACGACTGCAGGAGTTGCTTTGGGCAAACATGCACATTTTCACAATCATTTCTTGCACCAATTCAGATCAGAATGAAAACACATTACATAGACGATTTAAAAACTCTCATTCATCCCGACGTGTATGTATGACCTTTCAGCGTTGAACATAATTAACCTTTTTTTTGTTTTTTAAGTGTATTTTTCAAATAAATACGACGGTCACATGATTAATTAAGTTTGATTATTTCCCGATTTGTCAATTGAATGTATCGCTTATAATTGTCGCTTTGTATATTTGGGACAGTTATAGGAGAAGTTTTGAAGTTATTTTTTTTCATTACTGTGCAATATGAATATATTTTACACGCTTATGCCCTTACGATAGCCATTGTATGCTCCAGTAAACGAACTTAATTGTTTTGCTTACAGTTATCTCGCTTAACCATTTACGCGGAAGAATCCGAGACGGTGTCTCTCATGTGAAATTAAGTCTGGAGTTTGCACCAAAATGCTATTACATTTCCAAATTCATTATGCTTCCAGCAATATACGGTCTTCTGGAACTGACAAAACTCATTTAAAGTCAACAGCCGCTCCATTTCATTTCTGATCATGTAAATTATTCCATACCTGGGAATTATCTTCCTCCGTTTCTCTCTCTCTGTATCCCTTTCTCTCTCTCTCTGTATCTTTCTCTCTCTCTCTCTCAATGTCACTCTCTCTCTCTCTCTCTCTCTCTATATATATATATATATATATATATATACATATATATATATGCACACACACACACATATATATTCATACATTTATATATATATATATATATATATATATATGATTCTCTCTCTTTGTTTCTTTCTCTCTCTGTTTCTCTCTTTATGTCACTCTCTCTTTATATATATATATATATATACGCACACACACACACATATATATTCATACATTTATATATACATTATATATATATATATATATATATATATATATATATATATACGCACCACTCACATATATAAATATTTTATATATATATATATATATATATATATATATATATATATATATATATATGTGTGTGTGTGAGGGTGTGTGTATGCAGACGCATGTCTACCCTTACGTGTGTGCAAGCTTGTGTGTGTATGTGTGTGTGTGCGTGGTGTGCCAAATATTAGATTTCTGATTTCGATATTAATGCACTTACTGAAGAAAGAAACAGAAGCAAATAATTTAATTGAGAAGGTAAAAGGTAAAAGACAAACTGCCCATGTTTTGCTGAAGCATAGGAAGAGAGAAGCCAGAAGTACAAGTTGAATCAAATAATAAGAGGAAGGAACTCTGGAATGTGCAAGGAGGTAATAAGATCCGGAGTTTTTAAAGATGTCATCATTTTTTTTTTCCCAATTAATGATATGTGACAAAATGTATTTTCCAATTTGTTCTTTGTCATGAGCTTCAAACTTTCAGAAAGATTGTATGAACTTATCTATTTTGCAAAATGTCGAATCCATAAAAGAGGTTCATGATTTGAATTCTTTATATTTTTCCAATTATTCTTATTTTCAAATATTTGCATACACGTATATATATATATATATATATATATATATATATATATATATATATATATATATATATATATATATAATTTGGACCAGAGTTATAACGGGCTAAGGTGAAGTTTTTCCTATGGGTCTAGGTGACTTTGAAGCTTCCATTATTGAATGTGTCTAAGATGTGGGTGTGAGGATATTAATGGTAGGAGCTGTGTGTATTAGTGTTCTGTGTGGTGAGGGTTGTTCAGTTTAGTATTTAATCCATTAGGATATAGGGTTTTAAGTTGGGAATGGGCTGATTTGGAGTGGAGGTAATTGTGGGTGTCTGTGGGTTTTGTGTAGAAGGTGGTTAGGAGGTTTCTGTTGTCATCTATATATATGCGTGTGTCTAAGAAGGCTATGGAGTCAGTGGATGTTGTGAAGTCAAACTTAATAGAGTCATGTGCCGACTTTAGATATATAAAGAAGTAATCTAGTTTGTTTTTTTCGCCTGTATATATGAAAAAAAGTCGCCTATGTATCTACCATGAAAGATGCAGTCATTATAAATCTCTGGGTAAATGTAGGTTTCTCCAAATTTACCCATGAAGATATTAGCATAGGATGGGGCCGCTACTGTGCCCATGGCGCAGCCTTTCACCTGGAGGAAGTGTCTATTATTAAAGTTAAAGCTATTTAGGGTTAGAATGTGGTGCATAAAAGTGGTGATTGTTCTAGTGCTAGGTTCTTTAGTAGTTCTATTGTTTAAGGCTTCTGTCAGTGCTAGGATACCTTCATCATGTTTGATGTTGGAGTATAGGGATTTAACATCCATACTAACTAGAAGTGCTTTGTCTGGGATTGCTGTGATGTGTTTGATTTTGTTTAGGAGGTCTGTGGTGTCACGTATATATGATTTGATTTGTGTTGCTAAGGGTTGGATGTAGTGATCTACAAATTTTGATAGTTTGGTAGTGTGGCAGTTCGTGGAGGAGATGACTGGTCTACCTGGGTTATTTGGTTTGTGGATTTTGGGGAGTAGGTAGAACCTTGCGGGTTTTGTGGAAGTGGGTTTCAGTATATTCTGTGTCCTTTTGTCTATCATGTTGCTATTTTGTAATTCTGTTAGGGATTGGGTTATTGTGTTTATGTATTCGTTAAAGGGGTCTTTGGGGAGTTCTTTGTAGAATTCTGTGTTGCTTAATTGTAAGTTAGCTTCTGTGAGGTATTCATCTAAACCCCAGATGACTATGGATCCACCCTTATCTGCTCTTGTGATGATCATGTTTGTATTGTTTTTTAGTTAATTAAGGGCCTTTCGCTCTTTAGTTGTAAGGTTATCACGTGTTAGGGTTTGTTGTGTGTTATTGTTGATGTAGGTTTTTATGTCATCTCTGACGGCTAGCTCAAAAGTTTGAATGGTTGTGTCTATGTTTTTTGGGATGAAGGATTTGTTGGGGTCTTTAAGCCTATCAAGCATGTCACTATCGTAGCCTGTTTTCCAAAAGTGGGCTCTAAGTTTGATCCTTCTGAAGAAGTCAAAGAGATCTTTGTTGAGGGTGTGATTGTTGAAGTGTGGGGGTCGGGGACAGAAATTAAGGCCTTTGTTAAGGAGTTTGAATGTGTCCCTAGTTAATCGAAATTTACTTAGGTTCATTACTTTCCCTTCTGGGTCTTCCTTAATTCTGATGGTGTGTAGTAGTGTTTTAGTAAGTTTTCTAAACTGCTTACTAGTGTTGGAATCAGGTTTTCTACCCCCCCCCTTCCATATTTAGTGGTAGGGGGGTTTCCTCGTTTTTTGGTAGAGTGTGTGTGTGGGTTGATGTAGGGGTTACCTGCTGGTCAGGGTGTTTGCCTGGGTCTTCAGGATGCTTTCGAAGGGTCAATGTGATGGGTTGAGGAAGGATGCTACTCTTAGGGCTTTCCTTTTGCAGAGTATGAGGGGTAGTAGGTCTGAGGACCTTATGGTGTCTAGTGTTCTTGTTCCAATTATCTGTATGCTGGTTTTTGTTGTTGTGTTTGTTCATATAGCTGTGTCTGTTCACAATATTGGTGTCAGTAATATTAGTATTTGTGTAGGTGTTCCTGTTATGTTTGTTCATATGTGTGTGTCTATTATAGGTGTTAGTACTGTTAGTGCCAGTGTAGGTGTTTTTGTTTTGTTTGTTCATATGCGTGTATCTATTTCTATAGTCGTTGTTCGTGTGGGTATGGATGATGTTTTTGTCAGTATTGGTGATTCTTGTTGGATAGCCTGTGTCTGTGTGTCTAGCGTTAAATCTGTATTTGGTGGGGGAATTGGTTTTTGTTGGGTATGTAGGTGGTAGGTTGGGAGTGGGTAGCAGAGGCCTGATGGCTCTTTTGGTGGGTTGTATCTTAATTTCTCTCATATTCTGTGGATTCGCAGATCTGTGTGTGATGTTGTGATTATTTTTTGACTTAATCCTATGTCTATAATTGTTGAGTCTAATATTAAATTGCCACTCGGACTTGCCTATGTACTGTAACTTACATCTATTGCACTCTAGAAGGTATATAATGTTCTTACTGCGGCAGTTGCTATTGTGATATATGTGGTAACTCTCTTTCGTGGTGGTGCTTGTGAATGTGTTGGTGTACTTGAGGTGGTTGCAACATAGACTGTTTCTTATGTTGCAAGGTGTGCAGAATTTAATTGTTCTAGGTGTATTTTTGTGTACGACTTTATTGTTAGCGATATTATTGCTACTGATCATGTCATAGGCAAGTCCGAGAGGCAATTTAATATTAGACTCAACAATTATAGACATAGGATTAAGTCAAAAAATAATCGTAGCCCACTTCCTGTAGAACTACACTTTCGCACACCTGACCACAATTTTGCCACTGACGCTAGCTTCACCATCATAGAAAAAATAGAAAAAACTACTCCAATTGACATAACTAAAGTTCTAGAAAAACACGAAGACATGTGGATCAACAAACTTAAAACCCTATATCCTAATGGATTAAATACTAAACTGAACAACCCTCACCACACAGAACACTAATACACACAGCTCCTACCATTAATATACTCACACCCACATCTTAGACACATTCAATAATGGAAGCTTCAAAGTCACCTAGACCCATAGGAAAAACTTCACCTCAGCCCGTTATAACCCCTGTCCAAATCATAGCCAAAACATTTTCAGTAACTTTTAAAGTTGATACCTATGTAGCTCCTTGACCCCACCACCCCTCCTTCCACACTATCCCAAACATACCAAAAAATCCACCTCCACAACACTACCCCCTACCTTGACACACTCTGCCCTCCCCAAGACCAACTGCTGCTGCTTTACCAAAATCCCAATACCTGCTGGTCATTCTTACATTCAGCAGGAGGCCTCTAGTAGCCCTGACAACAAAACTTACCCACAATGCAGGGCCCCTGGCAGTGGACTCTGGTTCCACATGGTACATTTAAATTCACACTGACACAACGCACACCACTGATGATGGGAGAAATCCCGAAACATATATGGACTATTGACATATAAGGATTAATAAACCTTACCACCAACAACTTCACTCCCTAGTCTGTCTCACTCTCTAAAGTACACATTATATATATATATATATATATATATATATATATATATATATATATATATATGCAATGCTCTTCCAGCATACAATGAATAGATATATTGCCTAAATTCAACCTCACTGACCGTCCAGTTCCGTGGAGTAGCTGGCAGATACCAGCCTCCGGGTCTGAACCTGAGGTTTCGACCCTGCCTCGTGGTACTAGATTGGATAATGGTCTGTAACCACACTGAAGAGTTGTCATACAACGGTACAGCAGATTGTGAATGTCACAAATACATACACACACACACACATATATATATATATATATATATATATATATATATATATATATATATATCTTTGTATCACGGGATATTTGCTTGGGTTTCAGTGTATTTTTGACTCATGGGTGTGTGTTGGTTTAGCCTTGTGAGCAGACTGGTTATTCTGGAATGATGTTGATAATCTCATCGATTGGAATTATATAACATGTTTTTAAATTCGATATGTTGACACACACACACACACACACACATATATATATATGTTGACACAAACACACACACACATATATATATATATATATATATATATATATATATATATACATATATACTCACATACCACATCTTTGCAAATGAGAGCATTTTTTCTATTAGCAAATGATATTTGCGTGAAATGTAATTGAACGATTTAAAATCAACAGATAACACGAAAACAGATCAGCTTCCAAATTAGAATTCTAAATAATACGAAATGTATGATTTGAGACCAAGATCATCCAAACCAAACAAGTATATGTAGCTCTGTTTCAATTATGATTTTCATTTCAGTAACGAAGATCATCATGAACTTCCAATATCTTGCATGTATGAATGAAAAGCCGTAAGTATGATACATAATGCAAACAAATAGGCCTTCAATACCATGTTATATCCATTTCTGATTGGAAAATAGATCTGAAAATACATGTGACCAGATTTTTAATCGGATCCTTGCGAATTATGTTAAACATTTGTGATGGCTCGATATTCATGTTTAATTTCTTTTGCTATAGTGTACCGAATCTTATGTATTCATCCGAAAATGCTGAATCTTCAAAAACAGAATAAGTGCAAACGCTCCCAATTACAAATTAAGGGATGAATTTAGCCTAAACTCACCTTACAAATTCAGGCGTCCATTAGAAATATTTCTCAGAGGGCTGTTAGGAAAAAAACATTTTGTGTTGAAAAAAATAGTTTTTACTCTGAACAGTTGAGCTGGGCAAGTTATGGTCACGTAGATTTATGTATGCATACATGTCAAAACGCATGAATTACTTAAAACCAGAAATATCAGTTGATTCTGTCCGTTTAAAATAGCGGCAATCAGCTAGTGATATGTCAGTAATAGCGAACATACTTACTCTCAGAATCTGAGAACATTTTCAGAGTATTACTATCACGACGGCAACTCAATCAACAAAACTGCGGTAAGTTGAGTAACAAGAAAATGACGTGGACAGAAGCTTCCAGATGAGAGATATTTCTAATGGTGAATATTCCAGTGCCCTGATTGCTAAAGAGAGTGAGATACTGAGGAATCGGATATGAATTCGGCTTTTTATTTTCATTCCAAAGCTTAAGTAAACTGCCAGTAAATTGTTTACATAAAAATATACGATTTGATAGCAATCAGGAAACAAGAAAGGAAACTAATTTAAAATAGTTGTAAACGTGCACACATATCTACAACAAATATCTATTCCTTAGTCATATAGATCTTATGCTCGTTTGAACTGATGAAAGCGTGATTCTCTTCGTCTGAAAAGTAATTTTTTTTTTTTTTTACTTTTTCATTAAAAATGTCACCTCCATCCGTGCCGGACATAGATATTGAAATCGTTTTATTGTGAATACAAAAATATATTCTTTTCTTCTTAACAATAAAAAGAAAAATGACGTATCAATTCCATAAGTCCACAGTAGATTTTACAAATGGACATCTGCAGTCATTTGGCGTTGAATGACTCCGTCATTTTTTTCATTCAAGATGAAACACAAAATAAAAAAAACGTCATTAATCTAAAGTCTAGACTTCTAATCCAATCTAATTAAAAAGGAGTCGAATATTAATCACACTTGTTAGAAATTTCGTGTGAGACACATCAAAAGCTCACATCCCTTGAGGAATTGTTGACTTACCACCAACAGCCTGTAATTTTGTCGATGGGGTATGTATTCATACAAGCCCCCAACATACACACGCACACACAAACACACACACACAATAGCCTGAGAGTTTTTGCCAGAAGGCGTATGTATTCATAAAAGCCCCCCAACATACACACGCACGACAGCCTGTAATTTTACCAGGTGTATGTGTTTATATAAGCCACCAACACACACACACACACACACACACACACACAATAGCCTGCGAGTTTTTGCCAGAAGAGGTATGTATTCATACAAGCCCCCCCAACATACACACACACACACACACACACACACACACACACACACACAATAGCCTGAGAGTTTTTGCCAGAAGAGGTATGTATTCATACAAGCCCCCCCAACATACACACACACGACAGCCTGTAATTTTACCAGGTGTATGTGTTTATATAAGCCACCAACACACACACACACACACAAACACACAACCTGTGATTTTGTCGATGGGGTATGTATTCATACAAGCCCCCAACATACACACACACACACACACACACACACACTCTCTCTCTCTCTCTCTCTCTCTCTCTCTCTCAAACACACACACACACATATTTATAAAAAATGAAATGCATGGGAATTCATTAATTTGGTCCTTATGGATAAATTCTGAATGTTTGGCAAATTGTAATACAAAATTCATAAGTAAGAACGTATTATTTACTATTAGAGACATCGTTCTCTTTTAAGAAAGTCTCCTTTCTTTATATTTGCATTAAAAATTGTCTGGGGTAGCAGTCAAATTGTAATAGTTGAAAGGTGTCCAAGCTCAGTGTAGCTATGAGCACAGCAAAAGAAAAAAACAGGTATTGCAAGGAGTATACTTATAGAGAGAGTCTTGAATAAAGCTGAGATATGAAAAAAGGACCAGATGGGTTCAATACTACATGTATGCAACATAATATCAACACGTAGAAAGTTCGAACTTTTGGGTTTTGAAATCAGAAGATCGAATTTGTTTATGCGGGAAACAATGTAATATAAAGATGAGATTGCAGCATCCTCCAGATTTACGGTGTGGGATTCGGATGACAAATCTCATCGAAAAAAAGTCTAATCATGGATTGGCAGTGCGATGAATGTACAGTTAGATATCGGGACAGTGACAAGAAGTTTTGCAGTAAACCTTTACAAGTGTTTAATAAGGGTAAAAAACAGAAAAGGTTAAAAAAATAGAATCAATACTTCTCAAGCTATTCTGACATAAATCTTGTACCTGGTAGGGAAAGTCCTCGATAATATCTGGTCTGTTTAAAATCAGCACATCATTCAAAAGCAGTCTTACTCTATGCAGATACTTGACCAAATTGATATCCCCCCTGGAATCACACAATTCATGGCAATGTTTTTTTAACTACATTCAATACAGATGTGACGGATGATGAAAGTAACAATCTTTACAACTACGTGGTACAAGGCCGTAGATACTGAGTACAAAATGGTAAATGGAATGGAAGTAGAGTTGTCGACGATAAGCTCTTTCAGGAGGAACAAAAATTATTTCGAACAAGATATGCTTGCTATCAGAACAATTGAAGGTAAGATTATTTAGAAGTTCTGCCGTATTCAACAGATGTTGAAATCTACAGGAAGACTGCAGATTCGCCTTGAAGTCTGCTTTGTTCTCGGAGCTTAGATGAGAAAATGTAATACAACTTGAAGTAAATATAATGTCCAATAAGATAATAAAAACACACTTTTTTAAAATTTTAGTTAAGAAACTGAACGAAAAATGATTCAAGACAAATAAATTAGTTCTCATTGACTAATATGGCTTCCAATACGTATATTTTAACTCGGCCTGTTCGCAAAGCCTACCGTCCTCCTTCGGGTTTCTGCCATATTTTTAGACGCTAAAACTTCAGACATGTATTTCTCTGCAACACAGGTCATATACGTGCCTTGCTTAGTCTCAAAGAATCTATTTACATTGCTTGCATTTTAAAAGTTATTTCAGCTTTACGTTATCAGACACGGTGTCTAGGGCACGTGACGAGCTATTGTTGGCAAGCGCTGTTTCAACAGACCATTACAAGTGAAAAGGACATTATATACTCCAAACAACCCACAGTGTTACTTTGTTTGACACTAAGCTGGAATATAGAATACTATAACGAGTTTAATACACACTGAGTACACATGTCTACTGATCTTCTTGTGCACCAAGCAAAGCTTAGCATGTACCGATGGGCGTTTTTTCAAAATCTAACCCTCAAAGAAAGAAAAACACATGTTAATCCAAGGAAATTATGATAATAATAGTCACTTATAGCATAGATGATTTCATATTATTCCTAAGGCAATAAAATTTGTATCTTGCTCTACCTTTTCACGCATTTCAAACATAAAATGAACGTGTAGCAAGATTCAATCGACGTCTGTACTCAAATTATTGACTGCAACCCGACAATAAGCTGTAATGAATGTCTCGTTTGGACCCAGTTGGAATTTTTATCGGCCAGCAGCTTCACAATCAATCATGGGTTATGTCGACGCCAATCAGAATATTCTGTTGTGACCACCTGTATCATGTGATCAACTGTCTTTCATATCTCACAAGCAAACATGATTTTGTTGAAAATAGATAAAATATTACATATCTTCTGTAAAAATATTTGGTCCAAACAAATGATCCTTTACATATTTTTGTGAGGATACATATCGTAGTGGGATTTCTCCGGAACATGACGCATCTTTGAATACGAAATGTTAAGCCTCTTTATTTGATAAATTAAATGATCTTTCCCTTGACTTAAGCAATATAAAGTTAAATGAATATCAGTTTTTTACCATCGTTTATCAAACTCTTTGTTCCCCGTAATTTTAGTCTCTTTACGTATTGATTTTTCGGAGTTCAGTCGACTGTGAGTAATTAGTTAACTCTGAATATAGGGAGAATAAGCTCTGGTCGAGATTTGGACTGGCAATCATTTTGTCTTGGTCTGAGCAAATGCAATAGAAAAAAGAATAAAACTGAGATGAATGAAGTATTAATCAAAGTGGTGTATTGATTTTAATCGAATTCACAATTCTATCACATCTAAAAGTACTTTTCTTTATCGTTAGAATTCTATTACGCACACACACAAACACACACACACACACACACACACACACACACATATATATATATATATATATATATACCAAAAAAAGATAGCTGTGCTGTGCTAACCCTTACTCATATCGTTCACTAAAATCTGTCTTCCCAGTGTAGCCAATCGAATGACAGGATTTCGTATTAAACCGTTTCACTACCCCATTTCAACGGCGGTCATTTCTCGTTTGGAACGCATATTTTTCAAGATATTTTTCCCCAGAGTAACCATGGAGTATCACACAAGTGCTTCAACGTTTGAAAAATGACTAGAAGAATTTCTGACTTTTTCATTTTTACACACCGTAACCAAACACACGTATGTACACACAAACACGAATACACAACCACACCTACACACACCAACACACATTATCACTTTTTAACAATATTCTTTGTGCTTATTTCCAGTGAATGCAATAATTTCGAGAAATATCTTTGGCCCTTAATTTCAACAAGAAAATGAGAAAAATATATCTATAAAGGTCAGAAAAAAGAAACTATTGAAAATATATCCTTACAAATTACATTCGATACCTTCATTCAAATATATTACCCAAAAATTTGTTTTATATGAGCAAAATACATATACATATATATATATATATATATATATATATATATATATATATATATATATATATATATATATATATATATGATGTGTCAGAGTGAAACGACCTTTCAATAAGCAACCAGGTTCCACCCAAAGTATTAGTTTTTGAGCTATATTGCATGTCTTTTCAAATTCTTCCCCCATGACGTCTACTCATATGGACACTGGGGCTTCTGTTTAATAAATAGAACAAAAAAAAATGACAAAAAAAACATTGAAATGCTGTAAAATAGTTTCTCAAAATTTTCATTTCCATATTGTTGATTGTTATTATCATTTTGTCAGTTTTTCGTACATCCACAAAACAAACATATTTCAGTCTTCATACATATGTAGGTACAGACCGAATTTACATTCTGTGTAGATTATTCTTTTTTATGAAAGATTCATGAATTTCCGAATCAGTATTGATATAATGTAACCAGTAGTATAATATTAAAAAAAAATAATGCATCATCTTTACAAGCATTCATATTTTTGTTCCCATGTATGTGTGTAAGTTTGTGCGTATGCATGTGTGTACTCACATGCACTTGTATGTGCAATTTCGTGTTTTGTATTCTATATACAATTCTTTTTACATTATCAGTCATGACGTGTTACTTCCTTATCAGCGAGTGTAATGTGATCGGGGCCTTTGGAAAGGTTTCGAAAAACAAATTGATACGGGATTGAGATACATTTTCCTCAGATAAGTACTTTATGTAAATCTTGGAGACCAGCATGACATGCACTCCCTGGAGAATAGGAAAACATTCGAAAAAATTATCATTTTAGTTCAGATCATTGAAATATTCTTGTTTTATGGTTTATAGAAATTTTGACAAAAAAACAAAAGCAAACACGAAAAAATCAAAACAAAAAAAAAAAACAGCAACCAAGGCTGTCAACATTTTTAACTTAGGTTTCTTTTCGAGTGATCCACGCTGGATAGGTAAATATGTATCGTGCAAACAGGCTGCCACAATAAATATAGAAGGCTAGTAACTTCAACAATCACCCGTCATATCTTGAAAACCGTTTTTCTGTCCTGTCTTGTTTTTAGTGGAGGGGTCGTTTAACAATCCAAATTAATGCTAGATTGGTACCTTGATTTTTTAGCCGGGATTCATTTTTCTCTTTTTGAATCCAGAATGTTTTGTGATCCAACAGAAGACAGAAAAAATGACTTACTCATTGATCACTCTTTTTGCCCAATTTTTGATTGTGCATCCTCAACACAGCATGCTGCTAAATCACATTGATCGCACGGCAGTTTTATTAGTTGATTAACCAGACTGACTACGTTTGTTTTCTGAATAAAAAGAGCATTTTGATAGGAAATGCATGCTTCGATTATGGCTTTTTTCTCTTCTCTGATTTATAAACTATTGATAAACTTATATTCAAATCAATGATTCCAATGATACTGTTGCACATTGGTGGATTTATCCCTTTTTATCGTTTTTTTTGCGATGAAAATATAAGATATATAATAAATAATAATCTGCAGAGAGAAATGATTCAAAAGATCTCTGTTACCTGTCCTGTATGTTTTGCTTTCTATATTTTCATCCTTACATGACATGCATCAACACTGTGTGTGTGCGTGTAAGGGGATCATGTCGAAATGAGTTTCAATACAATGCAATTTATAATAATTGTATTGAGTCATATATCAGTTCCATAATAATATACTTAATGTGCGTTTGAAGAAACATATAGAGCAGATATAGACCGTGGATAACCAAGATGGGAATATGGAGTTAAAACATTTCTTTGGTCTTTTTCATTACCGGCATATGTTTAGTTAAATGGTAAAAAAAAAGCTACGCCGAAGCGGTAAGTAAAACGTTGGCAATTTTTTTTTACTCATTCATCCCATTTATGTTGTCAAGGTCAAATGATACATAAACTGAATGATAACAATGACGGGAGATAATTCAAAACAATCAAACGATCCATTATCATTATACTGGATTAAATATCCATTTTTAAAGATATATATATATATATATATATATATATATATTATATATATATATATATATATATATATATATACACATACACACACATATATATATATATATAAATATAGATATACATATATACATATATACATATATATATATATATATATATATATATATATATGATTTGAATGGATTTATAGGATCACACATGTTTTAACTCAGGAAAATCCAAAGTTTAATTTGGAATTCCACTGCCTCGGATGGGAACAAAACTAACTAACTGCAGGAGATCATTTACAAAGTGAATTATATGAATGATATTTCTCTCCCTAACTTTTACTTGCGACTCAAAGATAAGAGGAAGAGTCCAACTAAGACTTTTTGCTATGAACAGAAACTTATTGTACTCAGATAAATGATAGCTCAAATGTTTTGGAGATAATTCTCTTGGAACTTCACATGCTTATCCCAACGTCTGTTTTTTTTCTGATATATCCTTTCTTTAAATAATTCGAAGGCAGAAGTGCTGAGTACGGAATCTTGAATGTTGTTGGTCAACTAGTATCGTGCAATTTCGACAAGAAACCTGCACTTTACATGAAAAGAGCAGACATGGGCAGTCACACAATATACCCACACGTACTCAATTACGTCTCACTACCGACTAAGTAGCTCACAAGAAAGTGTCGGCATGTGCAATTAGGTCCCCGTTGATCTGTTACCAAATTATTTCAGGGCCAGGGCGCTGCAGGTTCTTGGAACATCAAGAATAGGCACACCTTTTATAATTGTGTGTGCTTGATAGTGTGCGTATATGAGTGATATTCTATGTACGTATGTGTACGAATTCATGTATGCACACACACACACACACACACATATATATATATATATATATATATATATATATATATATATATATATATATATATATATATACATATATATATAATCAGGTGCCATGAATTGATACTTTGAAAGTTAGCCCCGTCGAGCATAGCTGTCGTAATAAGTTTGTTCCCTTATATTTCTGGTTTTATGCCAGTTTAATCAAAGGTTGGTAAGTGTACGGGGGTTGGCTAGAATATTGAAGTACTTCTGCGTTTTCCAACGGCGCCTGTCGTCCATGTTCGAGCCAATTATGTCAAATGTTGAAATTCCCCCAAGACACGCCGACCCCAGCTGGTAGACTGGCGAAACTTTATATACTTAGAACTTCAACATCTGCCCTGTGGTATGATTAAGCTAAACAGGGTTGTTCAAACTTATTCAATCTCGACTCAATTTAATTTTATGCAATAACGTCACAACCTGCAGATACATTTTGAACAAATGCATGGTGCAAATATCCTAGTCTTATATAAACAGACACATGCTATGATATTCTGATCAATATATATATATATATATATATATATATATATATATATATATATATATATATATATATATGTATATATGCATTCAACCAAATTGATGTTATTAATGTTATGATGTGATTATTACTTAATATATGTCTATGGAAGAGAATGCATTCTAAATCTACAAAACTGGAAAGCTAATGATAATTTATAGAGATTTCATGAAACACTGATCGGTCAAATCAGTATTTACCTCGGAATAAATGCCCCACACAGGCAAGCGTGCACCCCCAAACAGGGCAGCGTACTTTGTCTCTCTCTCAAAACTGGGAATTCATTTGATTACTTCTGGCGTCAGTAGTTCGTATGTCAAAGCAGACGATTGGATTAAGATGTCAATGTTTTATTGTTTCACCCAGGATTGTGTAAGGGTGATATGTTCAATTCTCATGTTTGTGTTAGATTACTTTAAAATACTGTCAATGTGTTATAAACACTGTAATAGAGAAGAACGTACTAAAAAAAGAAAATTTCACATACACTGGTACATATTTGGAAAAGTAAAGGTGCAATCCATTATTATTGCTACTTCATAGATGGAAATTCATTCAATGGAATATTGCATACGTTTGATCTGAAAATAGATCCGAGGAAGGTTTGATAAACTGGAAGCACATGAAATTAAAAGAGAAAAGAAAATTCCCTCCACGGGTTTTGAGTTTTGACCACCACCAGTGCACTGGTATATAGTCGATCTCACTGATTTCTTCGGCGATAAAATATTCTATTCTATGTGGGCACGGACGCAGACCGTGTAGGATTCGAAGAAACATTGTCTCCTTTTGTTTTTGTTTCTTTTTTCAAATCAACCTTCCAATTTATTCCTTACGTTAATTGTGACCAGGTAATAAATGAACCTCTCAACCTGCTGCATGAAACTTTGATTCAAATAAGTGCTGATTGTATTGATCGATTTTGTCTTATTCTTCATAATTTATCATTCATCCATCATGTTTTTTTCAATTCCACTGTTCTCAATAGTTGTTTTTTACGTGATTGTTACATATGGTTACTTCACATCTCCCCTCATCTTTAATCTCTTCTCCAATCTACATTACAATTGTACGCAAGGGTAGGACTTCTAATTTTTTGCCAATTCAATAGACTCAACATGGTTTAGCACAATAAGGTTATACTGGCCATTCCTACACAATCAACGGTCCCAAAAGTCACATCACTTGCTTTGGTTTGGGATGATGTTCTTGAACAGTGAACGCCCAAACACTACACAAAGAGAACGCCCGTTCCTGCTGGGTCATTGGTCCCAAAAGACCAAGCTGCATCATCTACCTTGGGGGAGAGTTATTTGCTCTAACATTGGCCATCCAAACATACTCGAAACCCGAATCCCCTTACCGAGAGAACGACGTTATACATCAGCACCCACAACGTCAGAACACTCTGAACAGACTCTCATCAAACCCCGCTGAAAATGAAATTGAAAACATCAAATGGGACATAATCAATATTACCAAAATGTGACGACCAGGAGGAAAACTAATGCAACTGAGAAGCAAACATCTCCTGTACAACTAGTGACGAGAAAAATTAAAGCAAAGTAAGGTTGGCGTTCTCATCAAAAACAACCCTAAAGACAACGTAGAAGGCTTCAAAGCTGCCTCAGTCTGCATGGCCTGAGTTACCATACAACTCTTAAAGACGTACAAACTGAATGTCATTCAAGTCTATGCTCCCACTTTGCAATCAACCAAGTAAAAAAAAAAACTACTGTGATGACTTGAACTCCTCACTGCAAGATACTTCAATGTCAACATGGGAGATTTCAACGAACAGATAAGATTAGAAAAAGATTATTGCCATGGCAATTTAGGACACAAGTAAAAAACTAATACGTTGAAAATAATGTGATTATTGCAGTTGCAAAGGACGTCAAAATCATGAATACATTCGTTAAAAAAAGATCCAGTGGAGAATGTACTTGGAAGACGCCGACCACCAAACCAAAAACGAAATAGATTACATCCTAACGGACAGAAGCAACACCATCAAAGACATTCAAGTTCTAAACCAAGTAAACATTGGAAGCAACCATAAAATGGTAAGATGAAAGATTCAAGTGAACACCAATAGAAAACGTAGAAGAATGTTCCACATCAAACTGCAACTGCTAAACGTACCAAATAAACTCTCCCAATACTCCAAGCTAGAATTGAAAAAGCATATATAACTCTTTAACGGAGAGTGAGGCACCAACCTCATTTGACTCCCCAGCTAAATAAAAACCTTTCTAATAGAAATTGCCATTATGTCTAAACCATGAAATACAATGACCATCAGAAAAGTCTCAGACCAAACCAGGAAAAATATTAAGAAGCGCAGAAACCTCAAACCACCACCAACAACGATGGGAAAATAGAGCTGGTTGAACTGAACAAAACAATCAAAAAGAACATTGGGAAGGAGAAAAGAAAGTATACGACAGCAATCATCAGAACCAGTATCTAAGAACGGCTTTAGTGCAATAAACAAAGCTCCAAGTATAGGATAAAAACAAAAAACTAGCATATTCGAAGAAAACGGAGACATAACGACGGACAGAGGCCATTATCTTTGAATGTGCCCTATAATTCTTCTGAGTATTTTAACTTTCAATACATGGACAAAAAAACAACGCTCAGGATACGCAAGACGCTGACAATCAGTTCAAGGACTCCCAGGGAGTTACACTATGGGAGGTAAAACAAGCCACCAAACAAACAAGAAGGGATAAGTCCCTGGATCAGAGTTCAACATCAATCAACTCAAAAATCTGGTAAGATTGTCAGTAAAAGCAATTAGCTATTCTGTTTAACAAGGAGAAGTCACAAAAATCAGGAATGTTTTTACATGGAAAAAGAAACCCTATAGACCTCAACAACTACAGGCCTATAAGCCTACTCAATTGCATCTACACGTTTTCCCCAACAAGATCATCACCAGCGAGATCACTAAAACACTACATGAAAAACATCTACAGAAACAAGTTGGCTTTGAAAGAAGTTATTTGACCATAAGTTATTTCCATTCAATAAATCAGCTGAAAGAGAGAGCAGCTGAATACAAAATGCCACTAGCTTTAGCATTTATAAGCTTCAAGAAGGCTTCTGACTCAGTGGAAATTCCTAACGTCTTAGCGACCATCACTTCACAAAGTGTAGACCCTGTATACGTAAGAGTACTGCAACATATACGCAGTCACAGCAAATCTTTTATAAAGCTATATGAAAGAAAAAAAAACAACTGCTCCTTTCTAGCCTTCAATAGATGTAAGACAAGGTGATACCAGCTCATTGAGACTGTTTGTAAATCTGGACTCGGAGAATAGAGGTATCAAAAAAAAAACGGTAAATATCTGAACACATTCATATTGGCAAAAGACAATATCCTTTTTACCTACAACTAATGCTTGATTAACTAAACATAAACCGCAAGAAAAGTGGTTGATAGTAGCCTTCATTAAATCGACAGTCAGGTGCAACAACCATGTCCAAAAAAAGATACAGACCAATTCGAAAATGTAAGTTGACCACTACATCTACATAGGACATCGAATCTTAACTAATGGATCACACCATTGTACCTTACAAATCACAGGTAAAACCAAGACTGGCAGAAAACAAGATGGAGATATGAACTAAACGAATTTACAAAATGCTAGCTAAAATAGCGAACAATAGAGAGGTCTGGCAATTCCTAGGGAAGGTCTAAGTCCAACGACGGTCGATAGAAGACTGATGATTATGATGATGATGATGAATTTCTGACATGCTATTATTTTTCCTCTGTGGTACTTAATTATCTAATTTCCAGATTATAATAACATATAAACTTCAGAGGTTTATGTCATCTATAGAGTTTCAAAACAGTAATAGCAGCAAGAAAGAAAAATCCACATTCACAGTTTTCCTATGACAAATGGAAGGCAGGATCCCAGTTTAACATTATAACTGTAATGTCAATAGAGGCCCCTCTAAAACCAGACAGGTTACTTTTATTAAAACTGGCAAATAGCTTGAAAGCATATAAGATTCAAAGGAAACATAGTTGAACTTTTTCTTTTAGATTTTGAACTTGGTTAGCCAATCACATTTTCCCTGACTCTTTCCCCTTGGCTATTGAACGACTAGGACTTTGAAGACAGCCAATTAGTGCCCCCACATTTGTTGAAAAAAGCTTACCCTTATATGTTTGTAGGTTCAAATAAATGGTGAAAATATTTCTAGGACGATGCTGATTCCAGAATTTATATTTTGTCTGACTCAAATGATTTTTGAGGAATTCCAAGACGTTAAAAAAAAAACACACCTTTTTTTAAAAGCGCTCACGGAGACCAGAAAAAAACTGAAAATGCTCTTGGGTGGGGAAAAAATTCGACCCGACTTCAGACACATAAAAGTACACACATTCTCACGTACATATATTTAAATACATATATATATTTAATGATGGCCAGTGTATACAAATGGATAACCATTTATCGGATCAAATTAGAGGGAAATGACTTTTCAGAAGACCACGTCATAGACATTTGAGTTTCGAGATTAACTTGATCGTGAATCACTTTGAATATAAATACTTGACTTCATCATTAATTTGAAAGATCACATTGTTTACATTCACTTTAATGCATCTTATCTAAACACACGAACATCCATTCCAAATCGCATCTTTGAATGTTTACAAATCCCACACAAATCTATCAGAAGATTCCCTTTTTTTAAAATTTCGATAATCTATATTTTGTACCCAAATACATGAAATGAAATGAAATGAAATCATCAGGAAATCTGTTGACAGGCAATTTAATTCTCTTAGACAACAAATAAACATTGTAGTTCTCAAGAGACTGTAAAAATTGAATAATTCATCACAGTAAACCCTCGCTATAACAATTCAATCGGTGAGGGATTTTGTCGGTGAATTTGAAAGTTCGTTATACTTGATGCTTGCCCATTGTTGAGAAAAATAGGAATCAGGATCAGCAATTCGCTGCTTTTAACGAACATCGTTTCGCATATCAAACTAAACGATCAAGAAAAAAAAAACGGTCAAGATAAAAGATACTTGACAGCAGTGATCAGAACTATTCTTGACAAATCTAGGGGCTTCAAAACTGTTAGAAAAAACTCTTGATACTGGGGAAATGCTAATAACTCGTTGGTCCAAAGGATGTGGATACCTAACAACGAATAGCAACCAATCCGTCGAATTTGCTCTAAAACTTTACAAAATAAAATCTTTATTCCTTCTAACAATGGACACAAATCAAAAAACAAGGTGTGTTAGTGACAATTAACCATTATGAAGAATTCCAAGAGGTTACTCCATGTGATGCAAAACAAGCAATTAAACAAAGCAAAACAAAAAATTAACAGCCCCTCAACCAGACACCATCACCATCGATCCACCCTCAAAATCTGGTGAAATCATCAACAGGAAACAAGGCATCCGATTCAACTTATGCCTAAAACTGAGTGGAGTCTCAGTAGATTTAAACTACAGTTATGATTATAATTATATCATATGAGAAAAAGACCCAAGGGTGTAAACAACTACAGGCCCACAAGCCTCTTCAACTGAGCATACAAATAATTCACTATAGTGATCACCAACCGACGGAACAAATCGCTAGTTGAAAACTGCAAGAACGGGCTGTATTCAGAAAAAAAAATTCCTCAACCAATAATCATCTCTATTCAATAAATCAACTGAAAATAAAAGCACCAGAATATGAAATATCACTCGCTGTAGGGTTTGTCGACTTTGAGAAGGCTTTCAAGTCATTTGATAACCCAAAAAGCCATAGATGCTATCATGAAACAACGCATAATGTATATGTCAGTCTTCCAACACATATACCGACACGACATCTCATTTATTCGTCTACACGAAGACTCTGTAAGTAAACAAGGTGATAAAAGCACATCAAAACATGTCATAGCCGGCCTTGATATGATCCTTCAAAACCTAAACTGGGGAAAGAAAGGAATCAGAATGGTTGGTGAATACCTAATTGATTTGAGATTTGTTGACTATATAGTTTTTTTTTGGGGGGGGGTTGTTTTTTTTTAAATCACTAACTTCAAATAATGATAGAACTTAACAAAAAAATCAAACAAGTTGGACCCAGAATGAACTTCATATATAACAAACTTGGTCAGACATAAAAATCCTGATCGAAAATGCAGACCTGAAAAAAGTAGACCAACCCATATAACTAGGACAACGAACCTCTTTGAACTCACAAAAGAATCATTCAAGGATGACATGCTTTCGATGAGACGAAATCAACCATTAAGGACAAGAATATTTAAGTAATTTTTAAAAGAATTGTTTTCGACCAATGCATCCTCCTGATCGGAGCTGAAACGTGGAAAACAATCAGAAGATTGGCACTCAAACTGGGAACCATGTAACGTGCACCTAGGAGGACCATACCCAACATCACTTGGAGAAGTCACAGTACAGTGTAGTAGAGAGAAGTACAATCCGGGATATCATAGAATTAATAAGCAAGTCAAATGGCCATGGGCTGGTCATGTTGCAAGAATTTCAAACAACCGATCTCCAGAGATCATATGCAAAATCATGACTTGTGGAATATAAGATGGCGTGATGAACTGGACAATTTCAATAATTTTGGCTCTGCAACGCCCATGAGAGAGGGGTTGTGGAAACACTGCTGATGATGAAGAAAGTTGGTATCAGAAGGAGCACACTTTGAAGAAGAATAACAAGGAAAAAGGCATTAACTTTGGGAGAAAATCTTTCCCAAAGCCCAAATATAAAGGATGATAAGAATAATGTATTTCGAAACTGCATAGTTAAATTTCTGAATTTAGAATGATCGGTCACTCTTTTAATACGAAAATCCTTAGATTCAATTTATGATGGCTGATTCAAACAATCTTCACTTGGCTATAATCATGCTGTAAATTGCTATAAAATAGCTATCTCAATAGAAGAATGGCTATAAAATGGTTACCCAAATTCTAAATTACTATAAAACAGATACTTAGATTGTATATTTTTGGGAAGTTCCATATAATTCGATGATTAAAAATGGATCATGAGTTCGAAACACCGTTTTTAAGATCAATTGGGAGACTCCATGGAGTAAGTGGAATATACAGTATGATAAATGAATTAAATTTTTCATGAATTTTTCAATCACTCAATGTTAAAGTTACTACCCGAGTGGCTCCCATCTAACCAGCATCGATTTGAGTACCTCACGTAGTGAATCAAGTTGCAGATTATTCAGTTGAAGATGTCAATGAAGTTGGAAATGGACTGATCGTTCTCAGATGGGAGATGGTAGGAATAGATTCAATTAGGATGGATGATCTTCATACACGAAACAATTCACTCAAATTCATTTGATGAAACTCTGAAGCTTCTTCAAAGAATTTCAATGCGTGAAAATGCTAAATGATTGGTTTAAAAAGGCTTAACAAATTGTTAGTAACGCTGCAGTTTCACCTGCTTTAATGCAGCGGTTACTGAGTCGGGCATAGTTGAAAAAAATGCTGAAAACAATAAAACTTTATTCTAGAAATTGCATGAAGTTTAGTTCAAGCAAATTACATAAAAACAAAACTACATAGGATCGTTCTTGTTTTGCTATGTACTTTGCTCTTTTATATCAACTGAGTAAATCATCACAAAGATGGACAAATTTCTTATCGTTGTATGGTATTGCAGCGGAACAGGTCAATCTTATGGTGGAAAAACACAAACAGTATATCAGTTTTAAGCACATTTTCAGAGTTAGATTCTTTTGGAGGTACAATCGTGGAACCCACATCAAATCATATCTGGAAAAAAAATCACCCAGATTTAGAAAATGAATGAGGCCAGTTTTTTTCTTCAAGATAGATGACTGATGTCAGTGAATGAACTTCTTTTCCACTCATGACTAAGGCATATGCATTGATCCGTAGCTGATTACCCATCCTACCACAAGTTGTAATTAAGAACTTTTTGAAATATTGTGTGAACGCACAGAGGTGAATGAAGAAATGTAAAAAAAAAGTTGCTAATACATCAATCAATCAAAAATAAATTTGAGTTCGCACTTCAAAATTTGATCCTTTTCTATAGTGTGGCCATTATTCCCAAGTATTCCAGGAAATTACAAACATTGGTCTGACGGGAGATGATACAGCATTCATTTGAAAAAGAAACTGAGAGCGAAGTCATTTTGTTTTCCGAAACTCTTCACAAATTCCAGTGAAATATTAGTAAATAATGGAGTAAGAAAATAGTTTGTTGATCCCTCAATTAGTTGTTGATACGTAGATTTTGTCAAAGGGTTTGTCAAATAGTAAGAATGGATTTGTTTAATTTGGAGGGAATCCAGGAATTTGTTCATGGTTTGGAAATATTTATGACTTTTCTCAATCATATTTCTGTATTCACCATCGCCTTTCCTGATGATATATCGAAGGAAGTTAAATGGATTCTAATGAGATTATTAGAAAGGTGGAGAACTGGGCTCTGAATCTGGTATGGAAATTCCTTTTGGATTGAGAGATACTTCAATGTTTCGTCATTTTATACATTTCTGTTATCGTTCAAATCTTCCAACACAATATCTCCAAGGGTTCTCAATGAATTTTAATACAAGATGAGCCTTAAACCACAAAAAAAATGATTGTATGGATAGTTTTATTCGCTGTGACTTAGTCTTATTTCGAAGAAAAGTGCATTCACTGTCGTACACTTGCTCCTAGATATGATTTAAACTTGATGCCCGTATTATACACAAAACAATGTTGAGTTCCATTTTCCGATAAGCCTTAACATCATAAGTTTTGAAATTTGTCAAACATGAAAACTGGATAGTTAGTTTTGACAATGAAATATCTGCTAATGGGTCATTCAGTACTGAGTATTCATTGCAGCATATTTATATTACATACTAATGAAGATACAACATTTCAGTAGCAATGTGAATCATTATTGACGGTTTTGTTCTTTAGACTGGATAGTAAAAAGTGACCACAATTTGAATGTACTTTAAAAACCTTCCTCAAAACATTCCAATCTTATTCTGACTGAAATCCAATCACAAATTTGTACATTTAATGTTCACGAATTATATTTCAAATGCTGTAATTGAAAAAAAAAATACTTGTGTGTATAGATATTTCTTGTAAAGAAATTTATTGCAGATTATTTCTTTCAATCTCTTGTCTTGGTGATGGTATGAAGATTTTGTCATTTTCTTTATTTCCAGATAGACTCATGCGTTTATCAGAGATGAAAGTTTAAGGTTTACATATCTTCAAATCATTATCACTATGGTTGAGTAAGTACCATATTCATCCGACTACAATGGAATCTCAAACATAATATGACATCCTACTATTCTTTGCTATATATGTAAGTTATATTTTCCAGAATATTCGAATATTATGTACCACCCTTCCAAAATTGACTCTGATTTTCATTTTGAAATTGTCGCACTATATACAAGTATATACAGTGAATGTTTGTGTGTATGAATGCACAAAGCAGATTAGTAATGAAGAGCGCTGATAGAAACCGAATTATAGTGCAATAGACACACATTATTACGGCATCGTTAGCTAGCCGTTATAATGAAATTACCATTATAACAGTTATTTACCATTATAACAGCAAATTAGATGAAATGTGCGGTATGCAAATTGAAAAAAAGAATGCAGTATGCAAATCAATTGGATTTAAATTTTCCCTGGAGAGAGTATGGTATTTATGATAAATGAAAGATTGTTCAAAAGGAACTGAAATTTAAAAACAGATCACTGATGACTTTTACAGTTTCTAACCTCATCAAAAATTGCACGGACAGTCAGGTGATAACTTAAATGGATCAGAGAATGAAGTTTTCTTTCCTATGTGAATAAATATTTACTGGTACAAATAATTACAGTATCATCACGCAGTCATGTTTTAATGCATTTGGATGATTGCCAAATTATTTCTTCATGGAACCTGTAGCAGTTGTCGAAAAAACTGCACCGTTTACATGTATGAGATTGGAAGAATCAAATGAGGATATTTCTGCGTTGCTGACCCCTCTTTTCACGGATATTTAAAACCGACCAACTACGAACACCTTTTTTTCCTATTCTTACAGAACACCTAACTACACATATATGCTGATAGATACAAATATCCCAGACGGAAAAGTTTAGGGGGGAGAGAGAGAGGAGAAAAAATGTTTGGTAGTTAAATAAGTTGGTAAAAAAACAGGAGAGAGGAAAGAAAGTTTGTTTAATGAGAGGGTAGGAATGAAAAGTGAAGAAAAGAAAGTCAGGCAGTTCAATAAGTAAAGAAAGACCAAAACTGATGGTTGCTACTAATACCTTGTTTGCGACGTTCATAATTTCTGTGATAATGACCAAATTCTTGAACCTGACTATTAAAAGAAAAAAATGAATGCTTTCATTTTCCCAAAAGCTGTTGGTTAAAGTAAAAAAGTTTTTTTTTTCCGACCAAGGTCATCTCATTTATTACATATCTTTTAGATGATGCCGGAGAGATCAACACAAAATACAAGCACCGATATTTACACTGCTAAACGTGAAAAAAAAAGTGCCGCCAAAAGATATTTCCTGGCAGTTGCCCCTTTATCACGCTACTACCTGAAACATATAAACTATTGTTTCAAAATTCTCACCAACAAACTAACAGAGAATCAATGTGAAACGTTTCCACTCAATCGTACAATTTATGAGTGGGTGTCCAATAATAATCCACCTAAATGCAACAAATCACCTTTAGTACATCAAACCATATTTGTTGGACTTAATAAATTATGCTAAAGCATTTGACGCAGTATAATAAACAACAATCCTCAACTCAAAGAGAAAACAATGTCTTGACGAGAATTATACTCAGGACGAATACTGTTATAAGACTGCAATAGTTTAACAAGATGAAGGTATAGCCAAAATAAAGTTCCGAATGAATAAAAACAAAGAGATACAATATACCTAAACTATTTACAGAGGAACTAAATGCACCTTCAAGAAAACTGAAAGGGGGAGAATTGGAATAAACAGGAACAACGTACATTTGTACAACTTGAAATTCCCCAATGACGTTATTAAGCTGTCACGATGATCAAAAGAAATGATAAATCATGTTGATTGATCTGAATTGGGAAAGTAAAAGAGCAGACCTCAAGATGAATTCTCAACGAAGACTGTAAGAACGAGACGAGACTTGACGAGAACATTTACCATGACATGTAGTACAATTAGGAAACACCATTAATGCAAAATAAAAACGATGCATAAGCATCGACATAACGGAAAATCACTTTACCAATGTGGTCAAAGCGTCAAGTATACAATCAATGTATAAAACTAATTATGACTCATGGACACAAAACCAAAAATTGAGTAAACAAATCAAGAGACAATTTAGAGACCTCGGAGAACCATGGAAAAGGTAATTCTGGGAATACATCGATGAGAGAGAAAAAATCTGGGTTGAGATTAGGATGAATGATTTTGTATGAATATCATCATCATCATGGGTCTCTTAACTTCTGTCGTTGGACATAGATCTTCCCTGGGATTCGCCACACTTCTCTATTGTTGGCGTCACAGAGCCAGAATTTTCCGGGGATCCATGTCGGGAGTTGTGATTTGATCAGTTGTCTGTCATTCTAGCAACATTGCCAGCCCATAACCATTTTAGTTTTTTCGTTGGATTCCATGATTTCTAGAACTCCTGTCTTCTCCCGGATGTACTGTTCAGTCTTGTGGTCTTTCCTTGTGAGATTGAACATAATTATTCCATTTGCACGTTGAATGGTTCAGATTTTGTGGGTCCGTCCCTTGCTTATATTCCATGTTCTAGCTCAATCGGTGACTACTTAGAGGGTGCATTGGTTGTATATCATTCTTTTTCGTATTAATTGGGTCCTCTTTTTGACATTCAAGTTTGCTCTGAGGAAAGCTTGCATCAAAGTGAAGATAGCTCCAATGCGAATTGGGGAGAGATTAACACATACTGAGCAAAAGACAAACAGTCTGAGACAATAAACACAGTAGGAAACGACTTGACAATATAGAAAGATGCGATTGCGGGACGGACATCAAAAAGAGCTTTGATCATCAGTGAACTTATGAGACTGCTGCTATATATTGGGAAAATTCTCGTTAACCAGTTATGCCTTTTGTTCAAATCATAGCCAACACATTTTTGATGACTTATAAGGTTGATACCTATGTAGCTCCTTGACCTCACCACCCCTCCATTTACACTATCCCTAACATACTAAAAAATCTAACTCCACATAACTTTCTTCCTACCCTGACATACTCTGCCCTCCCCAAACCAACTGCTGCTGCTTAACCTAAGACCTGATACCTAACTAGACTTTCTCCCACTCAGCGGGAGGCCTCCAGCAGTCCTTATAACATATATTACCCACAAGGCATAGCTCCTGATAGTGGACTCTGTTTCCACATGGGAACTTTAAAAACATACTCACACGGCACACAGCACTGAAGATGGGAGAAATCCCGAAACATGTCTGGACCATTTACATCTAAGGATTGATAAACCTTGCCTCTAAACACTTTACTCCCGAGTCTGTCTCACTCTTTACAGTACACATTATATATATATATATACTGAAGGGACTTTTCTGGCAGTTTAAAGGTGGCGTGTACTATACGAACTGATTGACACAGATGCTGAAGACCATCAACCAAAATTGTCATCTGAGATTTATTCAGTCTTTATGCGTGTCTCCCTGGCAGGTTATGGATGCATGTGTTTCGTGCAAATGTAGCAACGATAGCGCGAAGTGGCTGGAAATATCAACGTATCTTTTTTATTTGGAGTAAACATAAAACCTTTCAATCCCTCAAACCAATATAAGTCATCTTTAGGAGCTTTGATTTCGATGTATGTTTAGACTGAATTGGTCATTTACTTTTAGTGCAGCAGCATTGGTGTGCATTTTTTATTTTTTGAAAATTCAGATCTTCTTTAGTTATCGCTGTCCCACGCCCTTCAAAAGCGAAATGTGAGCTAATTAGTGACCACCCTTCAAATGTTTGAAGCGTTCAAAATGCTACAAAAAGACGTTTGTCACGTGACAGTTTTTTGTTGAGTGACTGACCCAACCTTTTTTCGTTCTATTTTTCCTAAATCATACGATGGGAATATATTTTCTTCCAAATGAATTATGCGAGCGCGAATCATTTTTGACAACACCTTATATTTGTTTACGTCTAGAGAAGGTACAGCAAGCTCCGGGTAATGTAAAACCCGTGTGCGCACACGCCAGCACGTGTATAAGTCTCGAGGTATTTCTTCATGTTTGTGTAGGTGTGAAAACGTATATATCTCCTTAAGCGTGTGAATGTCTAATGTTGTTATAAGAAAACATCTACAATCATAGTTAAATCAGGTGTGTGCATAAACTTTGCAAAACTTTTAAGACAACATAGTATACCATGTTGACAATACTTAGCGAATTGGTTAGACGAGTAGCACCATACTGTGTTTTATTTTATTTACTACTTTTTCGCCGATGCATTCATCCAAAATTCCTTCTTGAGTCCTTAGTTGGATCACTGTCTTTTTTCCAGTGATTGCTCAGATAAACATTTTTATTTCATTTATTTTGGTTATCACTGTTTGGGCAATGCAGTTTATTGCAATGGTTTCTAATCTTTTTCTTTTCTATACAGCCTGTTCCCGTTTTATACCTGTACCTTTCATTCGTGCAACCCTCTCCCATGTTTAAGGTAATTTGTTTGACATGAGTATTGCAGATCTGTGGAAAATGTCGAAGTTAATATAATAGGTCTACTTCAAAATAATTTGAGAAATTCTTTTTCTGGAACGCGCACCCTCACTTGAATTTACTCCAGTCTCCCCCCTAAGGGGATGTACCCTTTGTTTAAAAGTCACTGGTCTGTAAGCCGACCCGATTCGTAATAATTCAATTCTGGATCAGTATTGGTGAAGGGATGTTTATTATATAAATTACATTTGCTAGTATATCCATCTTTGCAAAATTGCAATTGGCCTCCTGGCATAGGCATTTATCATGTTTCCTAAATAGAGTCTGATACTATGTGATGCAAATCAGCATCGATAAATTGTAGCCACCAAAGGTGGTAAAAGTTTCTATCCTTTATTGTATGTGCTTGTGTGTTGTGTATTTATGGGTTTGTATGCTCCAGCACTCCTGGTCATATTATTCTGTCTACAGATCTGAAAATTGGCACCATTACACCACTAAACTCCTTTCACAATTTTTTCCGTCTTATTTTGACAGGTTAATAATAATATCAAAATACAGCAGATAATTCTATGTATTAATGTTTTTTGAGATCTTTTTTTCACTCTTTTTAGATGTTTTTTTAGTGAAAACGTCAGAGATGTCATGGATAGTTATTGTATGTATTATTCAGATTAGAATCTATACTGTCGTTGTTTTCTGTTGAACGTTCTGTCTTTTGTCTGGCTTGATAAAAAAACTGTTGTTTGTTATACACACAAAGAAGAAATTAGAAACGTTCGAACTAAAATCAATACGTTTCAACTGAATCGTTCATACTGACACTGCATATTATCATATCAACACGGACTTGCAATGCTTGGATTTGCTCTTCTCTTCAATTGAGAGGGGATAAATCTTGATCTTAAAACAACAACAACAACAACAATAATGATAATGACGATGAGGATGATAATAATGATGATGATAATAATAATAATAATAATAACAACAACGCCGACGATGATGATGATGATGATGATGATGATGATGATGATGATGAAGATGATGATGATGATGACGATGATTATGATGGTGATAAAAAAAACCAAGATACCTAAATACATCTGAAACTATCACAAATACGTGCATGGAATACTAAACCTGTGCTATTCAGCTTTTAGTTTAACTGAAAGTCTGATTATTTGATTAGTAGTTGATCCCCTGAGAAAATTTCAGATATATTCATATCCCTATGAAGATTTTAGAGATATCAGTTTCAAATGGTAGGTAGGATATATCTTTTATTTAATTGTTTATTCTTAAATTGAAGAATCCATTCTTCCAAAGAACACATTGGAAGCTAACTATGTTGTTGTCAGATTCAAGTATTATACCCTGCAGTAAAAGAGAATATACTTTGAGCTTGTTTCATCTCACCAATATATATGAGCACTCATAAGTGTAAGCTTCAAAATTTGCGTTAGACTCTGTTTTGTCCCGCTGACTTCGGTAAGCAGATTGTTTCCAGGTTCTATGATATATCCTATAAAGATGATCATCTCTATTCCAGTAGAATAACAACGGACAAAAAACAGCGAAAAATAATAACGTTCTATCATTTTCTGTCCATTATAATCTAAATGTGCTGAAATGGTCAAATGATGAAAGTCCAAAAGCAATGACTAATGACAAACACGTGCATTAACTGGCAAATGGAAGAAAAAATACTCAGCTATCAATGTTTTTATCAATAACATGGCGAACCTGGACTGTTTTTTTCTTTTAGCTTTTTCACTCTGCCGTATCGCGGGGACATTTGTGCATATCTTGGCAATTTGAGTGATATTGGATTTGCATAATACATACACCCGATAAGAGTATTGATAGAATTGCCTGATAGACAGAATGATAGAGTATACATACATCACAAGACAGTGACATTTCATATATTTCATATAAACTATTACATAATCAGATTCTGGCAAGCATTTGACATGTGATAGATAATTCGGATCACGCGAGGAAAAAACATGTTTAGATTGGCCCAATGACATATGCTTGCTAAACCATCAATAACTTTAGTGTTGCCCATACCTTGCCAATTTGACATGATATTGAATCTTATTTTAAACATAATATTTAATTACACAATCGAAACGGTTATTATCGGGTATTGTTTATGACCAAACTCTACAAAATTTAAACTCAGTTGGTAACACAGAATATTTGGGTTGGCCGCCTTTATATTCTATTTCTTCTTGTAGGCTTTACGAAATCAACTTCACTATATTTTTACTAACAGTTACTAAAATGGATCTCCACTCGAGCGGCATCCATCATCCACATCCGTCTTGGATGGTCGTTGATTTCCAACTTTCCATTCCAGGACATTCTGCAGGTGCTCATTTTGATTAATTCTGCTGATATCATTGGCTAATCGAGCGCACTCACCTTTTGCTTCTGTAAAACTCTGTCGTGTTTTTTTTTTGTTCAGTAAAGAGTTCAGAATCATTGTCATACTGAAAAACAACTCTTTGTCAGACCGACTGAGAGAAGGCAACGTCCTCTCGACCAATGCAATAATGTATTTTTTTAGCTTTCATGATTCTGTCGATAAGATGAAATTCACCAGTGCCGTAAGAGGTCATACATCCCTAGATCGTGACGTTTCCACTGCTGCACTACATTTGATACCTAGAATTTTTGCTTGTTGGTCTTGCCATGTTGCCTGCAAACCCGTCAGATGTGATCAGACCCCAAAAGATTAGTTTTTGTTTCATCTGAACACAGAACACTTTCAAAAATCATCGAATTTTTATTCTTATCATCCTGTACAAACTTTAAACAGGTCTGCCCGTTTCAATTTCCATGCTATTTCATTGGTTATTTCTGCTGAATCGAAGGCCTTTTAAAAGTTTAAAAAATAACAGAGCTAGTGTCATTCAATATTCTGTTGCTTTCTCTTTTAGTTAGTTTACAGGATGGAGATGATCGATTATTGAGTAGCTTATTTAAGAAGCCAGCCTATTCTCAAGGTAGATTTTCATCAAACGTTTTGGTTGTTCGGTCGGTAATTGCTTTAGTGAAGAGTTTGTAGAAGCAATTGAATACGCACATTACCTTGTAGTTGTTGAGGTCATTTTTTGAGGGGGGGCAGCATCATTATGATTGCGGGTTTCCACTTTTATGGGGATTTACTGTCTGAGGCTTCTTGAATAGGATGGTTAGTTTTCTAGTGATGTCTTTTCCAGCTCTTTTGAGTAGGTTAATGGTGATTGAGTCCAGGGGTCTCACCTCTCTTTCTTTGTTTGAATCCTTGCTTCATTTCCTGCGGAGTGTCGTCTGGGAAATGTTCGAATTGATTACTTTCGGTTGTGTTTCCTGTTCATTTTTCTGCGTCTTTTTTTTTTTTTGTCGAATAGAGGTCCTTATGAAATTCTCTGTTCCTATCCATTGTCAGTTTTCCATTAACTACAGACACATTAGTCATGAGCTTTTTTATTCAAGCTGAATCTGAAGAACAAATACAAACTCCTCACCAAACCAGAAAGCCTACATCAGCAAAGATATATCAACCACCCAAATTAAAGTTGTTTGTATATTGAAGCCAAAAGATTCAGTGAAGAAACAAAAAAATATTATGAAAACACCGGACCTCCCAGCCAGCCACCAACGACAACGATAGAAGTAAATAGAGTCATCAGAGCTGAGGAAGAACACCTGAAAAAAAGTGAAGATGAGACAAATGAAGATATGAAGTGAAAATGAGACAACAGCAATTGAAAGCATTTTCAAAAATTTTAAGGGTTCAAAACCATTTAGAGAAACATCAATAGTTTAGAAATATACTTACTGTATAGAATTAAAAAAATTTACAGATGTAGACTCATTTTGGAACAGCAAAATGTTCTCAATTTGGAAAATGATTCCATTTTTTTATCAGAAATGATACAATCTTGCTGTTTGCTATAGATGGATTTTACCCTTCTTTTTAATATAAAAACTTCATACCGTGTAGCTCTCTGTCTCAGTCTCTGTCTCCTCTCTCTCTCTCACTCTCTCTCTCTTTATATATATATATATATATATATATATATATATATATATATATATATATATATATATATATGTATTATTGTGTTATCCATAGACAGCTGTTTCGTTGTATTACAACTCTTCAGTGTAGCTATAGACTCTCCATTATCCCATCCAGTACCACGAGGCAGGCAGGATTGAAACCTTTACTTCAGAGGAGGCCGATATACTACCTCTGAACAACGGAACTGGACGGTCAGTAAGGTTGAATTTATGCGATATATTAATTTACGCATAAATTCCGAATCCATCAGAGTGCCGTATTCCTATGGAGGAGCATTGCTCAAGATTATAATGGATTAGTTACCTCGCTTTAAGAGTGCTCAATCGTGAACAGAGGAGTGTTAATCATATATAATATGTACTGTAAAGAGCGAGACAGACTTGGGAGTAAGGTGTTGAGAGGTAAGGTTCATTAATTCTTAGATGTAAATGGTCCAGACATGTTTCGGGATTTCTCCCATCTTCAGTGCTGTGTGCTGTGTGAGTATGTGTTTTTAGGGTTTAAAAATCCCACGTGGAACCAGAATCCACAATCAGGAGCTATGCCTTGTAGGTAAGATATCTTATAAGGGCCGCTGGAGGTCTCCTGCTGTGAGAAAAAAGTCCAGTTCGGTATCAAATCTTTGGTTAAGCAGCAGAAGCTGGTCTTGGAGAGGGCAGAGTGTGTCAGGGTAGGAGGGAAGTGATGTGGAGTTAGATTTTTGGGGTATGTTAGGGATAGTGTAAATGGAGGGGGTGGTGAGGTCAAGGAGCTACATAGGTATCAACGTTACAAGTTATCAAAATGTGTAGGCTATGATTTGGACAAGAGGTATAACTGGCTAAGGTGAAATTTTCTGAGTCTGGGTGACTTTGAAACTTCCATTATTGAGTATATCTTAGATGTGGATGTGGGGATATTATTGGTAGGAGTTTTGTGAATTAGAGTTCTGTATGATGAGGGTTGTTAAGTTTAGTGTTTAATCCATTAGGATATAGAGTTTTGAGTTTGTTGATCCACATATCATCGTGTTTCTCTAGAACTTTAGTTATGTCAATTGGAGTAGTTTTTTCTATTTTTTCTACGATGGTAAAGCTAGCGTCTGTGGCAAATCTGTGGCAGGGTGTGCAAAAGTGTAGTTCTACGGGAAGTGGGCTACGATTGCTTTGTTACTTAATCTTATTTCTGTAATTGTTGAGTCTTATATTAAATTGCCACTTGGACTTGCCTATGTATTGTAACTTACATCTAGAAGGTATATAATGTTCTTACTACGGCAGTTGCTGCTGTGATATATGCGGTAACTCTCTTTCGTGGTAGTGCTTGTGAACGTGTTAGTGTACCTGAGGTAGTTGCAACATAGATTATTCCTTATGTCGCAAGTTTGCAGTATTTAGTAGTTCTAGGGATATTTTTGTGTACAACATTATTGTTAATAATATTATTACTACTTATCATGTCTCTCTTTGATGGTGAGGATGTTCCATCTCTAATTTGAATGAGGGTGGGAGTGTGTTGTTGAAGGTGGTTATAAGTGGTATGCAATCTGGTGTGTGTGTGTGTGTGTGTATATATATATATATATATATATATGATATGTGTGTGCGTTTTTGCGTATATATATATATATATATATATATATATATATATATATATATATATATATATATATATATAATACCATAACCTAGTGATATATATATATATATATATATATATATATATATATATATATATATCACTGGTGTTTTTTATCAATGCTCCAAAGAGGTTCATACTTAGAAAGAACATTTCCATCCTGTAACTCCAAATTTAGTTGATTTGGATGATTGAATCATATCAAACATACTCTGCGTTGTGTCACACAAAGTTAAGTGTTAAATATATCCATAACAACTGGCACTTTTTAACAAGAATTCCTTCTCCAGTTGTTTCCTTTTAGGCATCTATTCTGATATTCTTTCGTGGTATAAATGTACAGTTTCATTGAATTGGAATGTGTTTTCTTCAATTATGAACATGAACGATATTGTTGATAGGAAAGCTGAATGTTTGCACCATGAAAAAAAGCGTTGAATAATTTACACCATTGCAAGGTTTGAAATTATGTGTCCAAAGTTTTGGTTTCCAGTTTCTAATGAGAATAACGTTTTTCTTTATTAGAATTGTAAAAAAAACAACGAAACATATATTATATTTTCGTCGAAAAACTCATCGACCAAGTGTTATGATGAAGGAAGACAATATTAAGATGGATTAAACCCCATGAAAAGGTATCAAAATAGAGGGTATATCCTAAGTATACTCCCGATAAATTGGAAACGTGATTCTCATATTGTAAAGATTTCATTAAAATTGTACCCTGTAGATGTACAATATGTTTTGAATGGTTTCCTGTAGTCATTTTGTTGAAAAAAAATTCTTTAAAATCTTCCCTCTGGATGTACATTACGTTTTGAAGGATAACTTGTCGACCTGATAATAAATTTGTAAGAAACTTCATTCAAATTCTTCCCTTTGAAAATACATTAACATGCGAGGAAAAAGATTATACCCCAAATTTTTTTAGGGGGGGGTGTTCGTTTCAATGGTCGAATTGGTTCTTTCTTTTAAACAATAGATGAAACGTCTTGCTTCATCACTGCTCTCACGGTATCTATTGGATTCCCCAAAAGAAATGGATCCTCCGTGCTGGTTTTCGCAGGAAACTGGTTCTGTCTACCAAGAATATTCACACCCTCTTCTTCTCCTGTCACAAACATCCGTCTCTATCTGACTTTAACCAGTGCAAGCGTGCTCTGTATCTATGGGACAGGATATGTTGTCACCTATGCAAAAATGCAACTGAATTATCATATTGATATCAGTACAAACACACACACACACACACACACACACACACACACACATGGATGTTTGTTTATATACTTTCCATTTTACTATGCATGTAAGGTTAGGTTCTTGTAATGGATGGATAGAGATATATTCTTCTTGCAGTCGTCGATTGTAAAGAATGATATGTTGTGAGCTAATCTAAAATTGTTGGATGCTTCTAATATTTGTATATGATATTTTCAAAGGTTTCTTTTGGTTTGATATTTCAGCATGATGAATTATATTAGATTTGAGATGTACATTTTGCCAAGCAGACGTGTTTCTGTTTGTAAAATTGTAGTCTGGTTAATTTCCTCCAGTTGTAATATTATTTATTACTCTATCATTATATTTTGTTATGAATCTTTTGAAGTTATCCATATAGTTATAACTAATTTAGGGTTTGTTCTTGTTGACTATTATGATTGTGGGTTGCTCAGAAGGAAGTGTTTATATTAGTCGTGAGGAAAGTTTTCCGTATGTTACTTGTAGATTGACTGACAGTGTTTACTTAATGATTTTCCACCTGTACTCTTTCTGATTTTACTGTGTATTACTCTATAAGATATAAATGACTGATCCATATAGAGTCAAACAAATATTTGTAATTATTGCCGACTGTATTTGGATAATAACGTACAAATGTCTTATGATAGCTGAGCGTTCCAACCACTAACCCACGAACACCTACAAAATAAGAAAAAGATTAAACTTGATGTTGAATCATCAGCGGTAGCATTTTGAGGAGTGTCACTTGTGTTAATTTTATGTTTCGATTTTTTTTTCGAATTCCAACCACTTTCACATTCGATGTAAATGCTATCATTCAACTGCTAATGTTTTGTTTTTTTTTTTCTATTTTCGATAGCAATTTGATTAAGCAATTGTAATTTAAATTTGTATCGTAAAAAAGCTGCTTTATAAAAATCTATCTCAATTAAAACAGATCTTCTCAAAGAACCGTATTCAGGCATGTTTGAGAAAAAAATCTCTCTAAATACTGAATCTGACTTCATTACATCCTGAATTTTCACTTTTTGAGAAAAAAAATTGTGTGCAAAAGTTTAACACAAGACTAATTTTCTGAATTTGATTATAACATCTTTGTACCTCTGATTTTCCAACTTAAAATTGATACTTATTGTCAATATCTTTTTTCGGTGAAACGAAAAACTGCAATGACCACGTTAACCTGTCCGAGTTGTGTGCGACAACAATGCGAAGTTTGGATAGCTCTGCTTGACACTTGATGCACTTTCAACTGTCAAGTCATTTCTTACCCTGCTAATGCCAGGATTCCGTCTTATATATATATATATATATATATATATATATATATATATATATATATATATATATATATATATATATATATATATATATATATATATATAGTAAGTTTAATGGATAACATTGAACTAAGAAAGTTGGAGAAAGGTATTTATTTTCGTGACATATGTAAGGAAGGCTTGTTGTTTAGTCTCATCTTTTCATGGTAAAACAGTACGATTGTAATCAGAGCCGTTGATCATAAAGGTAGAGATGAATCCATCCCAGAACTATTTCTAGTTTCGAAGGAAGTAACTCTTGAATCACCATTAGCTTAGAAACAAGTGTCCATAATAAAACAATGAGAAATGCCAATCAGCCCAACCTAGGATTGCAATTAAACTCTTTTTGGTTCCTTATCTTTGGGATGTTTTAGCTCCGCGGATAATATGAATCCAAGCGGTTTTTGTCCATCACATCAAGGAAAGTTGGGTTCAATTTAGTATATAAGTACAATATAGGACTTGACTTCAGGTCCACAAGATGTATACAAATCCTCAAAATGAACTATAATGATATTTTGAGGAAAGTATTGTTATTAAGGACCTATGAGCTATAGTAATATGTTCGTCAAGGGATATTTTGAGCGATGCTATAATTCGAACACTATTTAATATGTTTCTGTTTGACAATTATTTTTGCTCTATTGACATGGTAGTGGTCATAAAATCATACAATCAAGTATTATATCGTGATATATATAGAGGGATACAAAGATGCCAAATAAAATGAATATATATCTATATATCTATATATCTATATATATGTATATATATATCTATTTATCTATATATATATATATCTACCTATCTATCTATCTATCTATCTATCTATATATATATATATATATATATATATATATATATATATATATATATATATATATATGTGCGTGTGCGTGTGTCTCGTGCATTGGTCATTTAACCATTTCCTAAAGGAAACTGTGCAATGACTGAGGAGTGACACTTTAAAAAATTTCAGAAGTTATTCAACTGTACGATGGCGTATCTTGTTTCCCTCGATTCTTCCATTGTTTTTATTTTCATTACTCGGATGGACACTGTATGTCAACAGATGATTTGAAAGCCATAACTGAGACAAACTGCACATTTTCTGGATCTGAACCCCTATGCTATTGAATCATCAGGAAATTCAGAACTGTATCTATTTCGAAAACCAAAATTCACATCGTCAAATAGATATATTTCATTTGTGTTAATTTTGTCTCAATATCGTATTTGACATTTCTGCCGCACTTATTTCTGTAATCAGTGATGCCCTAAGTAATATCTGTATAGGAATTCAAAGAATATGCCTTCCATCGTAATGATCATTTATTCAGAGGAAAATTGAATCTTAAATCATATATCAGGAGTACGTAGATACCAGCATATCAAAGATAGTGAATTAATAATTCAAACAGTCATTCAGTACTTATCTTAGTATTTTTCATTTCAAGACGATTGCATAATATCAAATTCAGTACCGTGCCCTGAACTATGTTCCCAAAAGTTGGTTCCATGGGAGAAAATATTGGTCTCTGCGAGATAATATGTGTTTTTAATACCATTTGATGATGATTATTTTTTACTTTTTTTCCAATTCTTTGTGACTTCTTTGAAGAATGTGAACTGGATTTGAACGATATAATTTAAAATCATCCCTGGAGCTTTTCACACCATCTCTTTTCAAAATCTGTATAAAAGATTATTGATTGCGAACTCAGTCAAATTGGAGGAAAAACTGACAGGATTTCTCGCAGTTGATTTTGAAAATATGATTAAGATTAGTTAAAACTCAGTCAAAGGTTAAGTTTGAATGAGTTCTGGTTACAATTTCTGATATGATATTTTTGACAAATACCTGGATTTACTAAAAATTTCGAGTTTTATTACTGTTTTATAAAACATGTGTGCATGCTTGCTCTTTTTTATTAAATAGATATGTGATCACAAAACTAATTATTGCAGGGATTAATCATTGAATCAGTCAAATTCATTTATCCATTGGTCATATAAATTTACAAAAAATACTTGAGCCCAGCAAGCAGTTTTTATTCCATGGATCTATTTCTCGATACTTTTTACACAAACTTTTACCAATCAAAAACTGAGGATTTTTTAAAAATATAGATAACGTGTCTCTCGTAAGAATATATACTTCATTAGAATTAGGGTAGTGGTTCATTGTCCGTAGGAAGTAGGAATCGATTCAACAACCTTTGGAAAATTGTATAGGGGTTTCACGACGGAAGAAATTTAAAAACCACAGGTGTAGAAAATACTATGTGGTTATCAGACAGTATTTTTCAAAACAAATTTCTAAAAACCAACAATAGTTGAATGTTTGTCTTGATACGTGGAATGTTTTGTCATACTCCGAAAATCAAATTTTCAGGTAATTAAAATGTTATCCAATTATAACAAACTATGAAGATTACATGAACGTAATCACACAAATATGACGCTTAGAGGATGAATTCAAAAATTATGCATTACATTTTTCTCATCTTTATTTCTCTGTTTCAATATAAACCAGCACTCGTTCTGTAGTTTGTGATATGAAAGTCTAGAAAAACTGAGAGGACACTATTGCATTTTCGAAAATAATTTTTAAAGATCCTCATTCCTTTCACGCTCACGTCGATAGTAATGATCTGATCGCTATTCATCTATGATACTAGGATATGCGTATTTCCACTACCGCTGCTCCCAATGTTCAATTTATATATCACATGATTGTGTGGATTTCTGAAAAAAAAGGGTAAGATTTAATGAACATACATCGATATTTCAATGGTGATGCATTTTTAAAAAAGGTATGATTCAGCAAACAGAGTTCAAGTCCATGAGCTTTTATTTAGGCCACACATACCTCTCTAAACTTTTGTGAAGATTGTTGAGTTATTTTCATCGAATCATTCATCTACCCGAGTATATATGGTGGAAAGGAAAACTGTTAAAATAAAGTAAACCACGTAAAAAAAAGTATATGAAATAGTGGGTATATTTAATCTAACATTATGAAAAGTCCTATTGTGTTTCCCAAGATACAATAAACTTCGATCCTGTTACTTGAAGAGTAAAATTAAATATCATACTCCCTGAAAATCGATATGTGTAGCGTAGACTTTCATTACGAACCTTTAACAATTTGTTTATCGAGTGGAACTTTCTATGCAGTTGTGTAGGTCCGACGAAACGGCTTTCTAACCAACATTGTCACGATTTTATTTCCATGTTTTGAATATATTTGAAGCAATCATTTCATCATCATACCTGTTTTTCACAAACTACGATAACCATAAGATCTAAGACGACGGAGAATCTCATTTCGTTGGGTGAAGTTTCTTCTAAATAACTAAGATGGAAACTAGTCGAACGCGAGAAACATTTCAAATGTTTGGAATTACGGGAAAAACAGAGATAAGGATATTAAATTTTCGATAATGCAAAGTTTGAAAAGGATTTCACTTATTTCAGTTGGGTTATCTCGACCAGTAAGGAAAAAAGAGATTTACTGGAGTAAATTGAAAATTGTTTAACGTCTTCCCTCTAGATGCACATTCCGTTATAAAGGATAATCTTTAGACCTGACTCAGAATTTGTATATTCTTTGTTTGAGTCTCCCCTCTAGATACACATAACGGAGTGAAAAATAACTTGTACATCAAATTCTGAATTCGTAAATATTTTATTCAAGATCTTCCCTCTAGATATACATTACTATGTAAAAGATAACTTGTACATTCAGTTTTGAATTCCCACTTGTTTTTTTAGTATGATCGTCGAAGTGTGTTTTTCCTTCGAATATAACAGGAGGGTATATTTTTATGGCCAATATAGCGGCGGCTATCCAATCCAATGTGAAAACTCATATTCCTAAGGCCAGATTTCACAGCAGCGTGGCTAAGCCTATTTGAATGAAGACTTCCTCTTTTCATGACACTGTCATTCATCTCTATCTGACTTTTACCTGGCTGAGATTTGTGCACAAAATATGCGTGTAGTAGTCCGTTCAGTCGTTGAAATAAAAATGCGTAATGTAAAACAGCGTGGGTCTTTCGATCTTCCAGCACGGATGATATATGTGTAAGCAACTTCAGAACCAACCATGGAAAAGAGGAGTGATGGTCGGAAGTAATCAGGAAATAAAAAAAACTTCATCAGTTTTGAAAAGAAAATCTGATTGAGTCTAAAAAATCAGCACTAAAAAAAACTGAAGAAAATTGAAACAAACTGGAACCAACAAAAATATGTCTATACCGTTCGATAAAACTTATATAATTACAAAAAAGTACCTCTTTTGTCCGTCTGTCTGTCTGTCTGTATATATATATATATATATATATATATATATATATATATATATATATATATATATATATATATATACTGGGGATTCACTAAACATAAAGGTTTTTGTTTCTGCTGGTTTAAAATTCTTCAAGCAAATGACAAGATATATTTCAGATTCCTGTTTGGGAAATCGAGAGACTTTTCTTCATAGGAGGAAATTCATTCGATTTGTTAGATTAGTATCCATGTGTATTTATGAAATTGCATGTTTTTAAATGTGAAATGGTATTAATGTTGATGTTATCAGTAAGGACTTGTTGGCTATGTGTGTTCTTTATGAGAATGTTACACCTCTACTCAGATACCTTGGATTTATTTCTCCATGCTTGGATGCCCTTTTTCATATCCATACTGGTTCGTGTCTTTATATTAGATCTTTGTTACATTTCCTCTTATCACACATTATGGCATACTATTTATAACAACCCGACAGATTCTTCAAATTTCTTCATAAATCTATCGAATGGCTTGCCTGGGAAGGCCAAAACCGGGGAGAAACATAAGTGTGCTTGTGTTGCAAAACCCGAATTTTGCTATAAAACCAGCTGTACTCTGAAGCAAATGGAGATTTAAAGTTGGATATTTCGAATATTCCATGAAATAACCCCCAAAACATCAGTTATTGCATAATATTATTTCATATTATATCACATTGCATCACTGATCTGTACTATGAATATATATATATATATATATATATATATATATATATATATATATATATATATGTATATATATATATATATACATATATATACGTGTATATATATATATATATAGAGAGAGAGAGAGAGAGTGAGGGTACCAATAAATACAAACCCACACACACACACACACACACGCACATGTGTGTATGTGTAATGGGGTAAGGATTTGTTATACAAATACAATAATGTAGATTACTATTTACGACATTTTTTTAATAGGATTTATTTTCCCGGAGGTAAGACCTCGTTTTACTTTTTTCTCTCTTTCTTTCTCTCTCTCCCTCTTTCTCTCTCTCTCCCCCCTCTCTCTCTCTCTCTATATATATATATATGTATATGTGTGTGTGTGTGTGTGTGTGTGTGTGTGTGCGCGCGCGTGTGTGTGTGTGTGTGTGTGTGAACTAGGCAATTTGGGGTAAAAAATTTTATTTCCAGAACCTAGTTGATATATCAGTACCTTTGTTGTTTCCTAATTGAGAATATTTAATTAATATCGAAATCTGTTCCATAATGTTACTATTTCTTCAATATATGACCTCAGTTGTTCATTACATAATTTTTGGTTTGGTCTGTGATCAGACGTTTGCCTGTGTTCATATATACAAGATTGTGATTGGGTTGTTCCTCAAAATAGATGAAATATCCAGGATGTTTTTATTTGTTCATCTATGTATTAGTTATTCGGTTACGTTTGTCGATGGACATTATGAGTGATACTGACATTTCAATGCTTGTTCATTTTTTCCCTATGATAGTTCTTTTCTTTTTTGTTCTATTGGTTAAAGTAAGGATCTCCATTTTTTTTTATTCAGGCTTACGTAACATATTTTTGCATACTAATGTTTTTTTCTTCCTCCATTTTACTGTAGGTTTGAGTTTACTATCAATCATGGTCACATAATATGTCAGCAGTAATGTGCTTTTTTTCTCGATTTTTCGTTTGTAAATTATGATATATAGTCTGAAAGGTGTTTCTGATATTCTTATACGATATTTCACTCGTGAGGGTTTCTTTTTGGTGGATATTTTGGCTTGGTATAAACTATTCAATTTGAGTCTTCGAGACGATTGTTTTGTAAAATATATAAAAATGTATTTTTACGCACACAAACACAAACACACACACACACACACACACACACACACACACACATATATATATATATGTGTGTGTGTGTGTGTGTGTGTGAAAGGGACAGAGATAGAAAGAGAGAAAAAAGAGGGAGTATTACAGATCAACAGCCTATGCAGGTGTCTTTTATAAAGGGCTTGCTATACATGGTAGCCTAACGCTGCTTTTGTGGATATCTGGCCAATCTCTCTTGTTCTCTGTTTAACATTGTCATAGACCATTTATCTGAGTGCTTTAGGACATAGACGCGATAATCTCATAATCACAACACCAAAGATAACCCTAGGAAGTTCAGTTTAGTAAAGTTTCATTTATATATTCCTAGGCCATTTCCTACAATATCATGCATTGAAATTTCAGTTCAATTTATTGTGGTTGCATATGAACTTTGGATTCCTGACAATGTAGTCATTGTCCAAGAGAAATAGCAAAGAAATAGAGTCGTGGCTGCTTGAAAACGCAAAGAAGTGCTCAGTTCTATGATGATATCTCATACTTATATTGATTTCTTTTTATTTCTTCTTCTGAAAGGAACACATTCCGTCTTGGAAATAATTACGGAACAAAAGCCACACATACCACTTAGCTGCTAGATTCCAACTTATACTATTGACTGATTAGGACACTTGGCATTATTTTACACGGTGCTAAGACAGTAAACGACTATTACGAATACGAAAGTACACATTATCGAATAGATATTTGTCCTTAATCATATAAAACAATTATTCTTGATAGTCATTTCATCTAAATATTGAATTTGATTTTAGTTGTTCCTGTAATGTGTTATATTTCTAAGAATTGATACATGAAATGCAATTCTCCCTCTATTCTCAAGATCTTACATACAAGGCACATATGAAAACGTAAACTGATAACAACTTTCCCATAAAAGTGAATCAAATACCAATTCCGATGATAAATCCTTCAATTTATTGTATTTCATATCGGACCAAATTTTCAGAAGAAACCTGAGTGCAATAATCAAGGACATTTTCCACATTTCTGCCTTTGATACATTTTCTACAACATGTACAAGTATATAACAATCAAAAACAGAGATGTTGTTTGATATTTCTCAATGTTTCATTCATCATATTCTTTATCTAAATACACTTTCACTTCAAAAGAAAAAATGTCCTATCGGAATTGAGGAAGCGGATGGCTGTCCGTAGAATGTAAGTATAGGTCTAGCAACCATTGGGAAATCTTATAAGGTTTCTGCGACAAAATAATTTTAAGAACCACCCATATTCTCTAGCAACCGCATTGCTAACAAAAAAAACAGTTTGTAATTGTTTGCCGAATTGCAAATGAAATCTATTGATAATGCAAAAATGTATTTATCTCTTGTTTATGATGTCATAAAATTATAAAATTCTATGCAAGTTACAACAGACAATGAATATGGAACATGGCACCTATTAAATCAAATATTAGTATATCACATCAGGCATCTATATTACTTGTATCATCATGAAATAAAACTCAATCTATTGTTTGTGATATGAAAATCAGGAAAAGGGATTTTCATAGGAGAAGAAATATTGCAAGACATCTGACAAAATAGGGCTGACCAATTGTTCCAAATGCAAGTGATCTCCAATTTTCATTGGTTTGCTCAATGCTGCTTTTTGGTCCCATTTGAAAAGTGACAATACCATTAATTGTTTTACGGCAAGTTGTTATAGAGGTAGTGCGGACTAGACCCTACAACACCAAAGTCTCTTCGGAACAACCTACCCTCCAATTACTAGGCCTATTGACATGTACTTCAGTATTAGAAATTTGGTCATCTGGACTACTTTTACTAATGAAATGCTTTGGTTGTAAGTTTTATTATCTGGGATTATATTACGGACCTTAAATCTATAAATTTAAAGACCAGGTTATCAATTATGGATTGTATATTTGAAAAAAAGATATGAGTGTTTAGATGAAATTGGCAGCCATTTTGATTTAAAAAAAAACGCCCCCATTGATAACCTCATGGGATAATGCTGACCTTGATCCTCATCTGAAAATAATTAGTATGTGTATATGCATGAATCAAGTTTCATGCTTTTAACACAAAGTGTGAAATTCATCTGTCCCTGCATTAAGCTGAACTGAAATCTTTGATTGTCTCCGTCATTCACCTAAAAAAAATCTACTGTCCATAAAACCAAGAAAAGTTCATGTCTATATAGATATCTGGAAATATCCTGGCATCAAATCTGTTGATCGTGGTATTAAGGCCAGGAAAAATAGTCTTGTCTTTAAAGAAACAATGATATAAGCGTTGCTGAAAGAATAGGGCCTACCAGTTGCCCAATGTAGATGTAATCATCACTTTCTTAGGATAGTTATCTTATCCCTCTCTCCACTTCAATGAAGGAATGAGAAAAGTAAAAATAGCCTTGATTTATTTGCAATAAGCGAATAGAGAAGCACTCCGCATTAGTACGCAGTTTTGGGATAGCATCACTATCCTCCTCCTCCTCTTCCTCCTCCTCCTCCTCCTCCTCCTCATCATCATCATCATCATCATCATCACCACCACCATCATCATCATCATCATCTTCTGCAACAGCTTTTTAGATTCCGTCATTGGACATAGATCTTCCAAAAGATTTTCAGACATCTCTGCAAAAGGCATTTCAGAGCCATTACTTTTTGAAATAGTCAAGCTTGTCACACCATTTTCAAATTGTCGCCCACAATATCACATATGATCCCACTGGATCCATTTTTAGGGATGTGATGTTGAGTAGTTTTCTTATATTTTGAAGACATGTTCATCCCATTGTCATTTGTGTTTCCTTATTGTCTCAAGGACATCTTTGACTTCTATCATTTCTCCAATATACCCTCTGATTTCCTCGTGTGTCAATCGCATCGTTCTCAGTTTTTGGGTCAAACTTTGGGTTGAGTTCCATTTTTCAGTTCCATGGGTGACTTTTGGAAGTGTGCATCGGTTGTATCAGATTGGCGAGATTTATTTCTTGAGTATTCCAAGAATATTCGTTGTCGTAGGTTGATGTAGCAGTATACTTTCTCAAGCTCTGCGTTTTAGATTTCGATCATTGTGTATTTTTCTTCATCATGTTTGTTGTATATGATACTCATTCTGCTGAGGTTCATGTACAGGCCAACTTCTTCGATTGCTCTGCTTATTTCGGGTAAGATTGTTTGAAGATTTTGAAGGTTCCTAGCAGAGAAAATAATGCTGTCAACAAATCTTGGGTTATATGATAACCCATAAAACTTATTGTAAGACTGCTCTACAATGGATAAATAAACAAAAATAATCGAACTAAATCACTCAAAAACACGTCTCCGAGTGTGAAAAGCTATCAAATATTTTAATTTCATCTTTATTTTTTTCATCATTCTCTTTCTAGCAATATTTCTCCTTTTTTGAATTTGAATTTTTTTGTTGGTATTCATATATCATTGACTTTAGGACTTGAAATGCTTTCTAATGTGCATAAGGCCTTCAGCTTGCTTTTGCCTCAGTTATCTATCCCTGGGCTCCACATACCATATTAGTACTTTCTAAGCCTGTTTGCAATATATGTCATATTTGTAAAAAGCATTCGAATTGGTGCAAGTCACTTCACTATGTTATGTTGAGCTGGGATGCTCTACACATAAATCATTAAATTCAAACTACTCAAAAATCGATGATGATACGTCTGAATATAACGTTAAAATGTCATGATGCGAAATGAAGAAGTCAGAGGTAATACTATTTCTTGCACAATTTCCTAGAAATGTAAGGGGAGAGTATGGCTCCATCAACTGGAACATCCGTCTTATAAGGAACTGAAGCTTTTCAAACATGCATAAAAAGTTCCTTTGAACTTCAAGGACACAAAGTGAGGATATACTTTCCCTTTACTTTTGTGCCCAGAACGAAAGGAAGCATTTCCCTTCACTTTGTTCCCCATAAGGGGTAAATGTTTCACTTTTCACCTTTTATAGAATTATATGCCTTGTGATGATCTTCCAAAACATGGACTTGGAAAATATAGGAATCAAAACAGAGGGCGAATATCTGAGCAACATTACATTTGCAGACGACATTGGCTTTTTTTTGCGGAGAACTTACATGACCTCAAACTAACTGAGGAACTAAATGAAGAAAGCAAAACAGTCGGCCTACACGTGAACTCCAGTAAAACGAAAATCATGTGCAGCAATCACGTTGAAAATCAAAACATAACTGTCAAGATAGAAGAGGCAAAACTCGGTAAAGTAAACCACTGCATCTACTTAGGACCACGATTCTCCATGAGATCCTCAAAAGAGAAGAAAATCAAGCGAAGAATCACTATGGGATGGCAAGCCTTCGGCAGAGCAAACTCAACTTTTAAAAACCAGATGATCCCAATCATCTTGAAAAGAAGAGTATGCAATCAATGCAATCTCCTGATAGTCACTTATGGAGCAGAAACATGGAACCTAACCAAGAGACGGACCTATAAACTGAGAGGCATGCAGCGTGCGCATGAAAGAATCATACTCAACCTAATATGAAGAGATCAGGAGACAGTACAGAACATAAGGAAAGAAACAGGAGTCCGAGGCACTATAGAAACTATTGAGAAACTAAAATGGTAATGGGCAGGTCATGTTGTAAGAATGGAAGACAACTGGTGGATATCACGACTCAACATGGATCTCCAGAGATCACATGAGAAACTGAGGACGACAGAACACAAGATAGAGAGTTGAACTAAATAAATTCAATAAATACTGACTCCACGACGCTCATGATAGAGAATGGTGGCGAATCCTGGGTAAGGTCCTTGTCCAACGAAAGACGTTAAAAGACTGATGATGATGATGATGATGATGATGATGATGATGAGGTCCACATATAATATAAGACACCATGCATATGAATATGTGTATATTGAACGGATGGTCAGGGTCCAGTACAGCATCATACATGGTAAATTTAAAAAAATAAAAATAGAAATAAAAACTTCTTTTTTCTGGAAGCTTTTTTTGTTTGAAAGATTGACCTAGGAGCATCATAAATATATAAAAAAACTGTCTTAGTCGATATTTAGGTGGTATCTCCAACGGCATAACACTTAACCTCGATTTATAAGAACACACACGATACATATATATATCTGTATCTCGTACAGCATACGTAAAATATTATCCATATAATTACATTCTTGTATGTTGAACATATCTTCATACCATAAACCCAACCAAGAAAATTCAATTAAATATCCCATGAAGAAGGCTTCAAAATGAAAGACAGGTGTGCATCTGTGACTCTTGAAGAAATGCAGTGTTTGAAAATACAGATTGTAATTAAAGACTAGTGAATGAACCCCTACTGAGTCGAATAATTGACTAACCAAAAAATATGTTGCCTCCTATATGCAGAGGTGCTGCATAAATCACTGGATATATTTCTCGGCAAAATTTGAATTACATAAACGACATTGTTATTAAGAAATGGATGTATGATTCGACGGATAGATTATAAATTTTGTTATATTATATCAAAACTCTACTGGAAAGGATCTCTGATTGTAAGTTGATAAATGTATCATTCTGAGCTACACATCGGGAATATAAATGAGCAATCAAACAAATGGTTCTGCTGCAGTAAACGAACGTGCGACCGATAGGGTAGCTTGTTTAAAGTAGCGTTATCCTTCATCATCATCATCATCTTCATCATCATCATCATCATCTTCATCATCATCATCATCTCCTTCTTTTAACGTCCATTGATGGACAAAGACCTTCTCCAAGATTTGCAACACTTCTCTATCATGAGCATCACGGAGCCAGTACTTTCTGAATTTGTCTGGCTCGTCTCTCCATCAAATATTCTGCCAGCCACTGTTGCTCATGTGATCTCAGGGGATCCATGTCGTGAGTCGCGATGTTCATCAGTTGTCCGCCATTCTTGCAACATTGCCAGCCCACTGCTATTTGAGATTTTTAATGGATTCTCTGATGTCCTTTACTTTTGTCTTTTCCCAGGTCTACTGTGCTATCTTGTGGTCTCTCCATGTGGTACCCAGCATTATTCTTTCATGTGCACATTGCATTGTTCTAAATTTGCAGATCTATCTCTTGATTGGGTTCAATGTTTCAGCTCCATAAGTGACTATTAGGAGGAGGATTAATGGGATCTTCTTATTCCTGAAGGTTGAGCTGGCTCTGCAAAAGGCTTGTGTGTGTGATTCTTTGCTTGATTACTTCTTCTTTTGAGGGTCTCGTGGAGATTCGTTGTCCTAGATAGATGTAGTGATCAACTTCCTCCAGTTTTTTATCCTCGATTTTGATCTCATCTCCGATGTGGTTATTGCACATGATCTTTGTCATTCTGAAGTTCATGTGTAGGCTGATTTTCTTGCAATCTTCATTTAGTTCATTTATCATTAGTTGGAGGTCCTGTAGGTTCTCTGCGAAAAGCGCAATATCGTCTGCAAATCTGAGGTTGTTCAGATACTCGCCGTCTATTCTAATTCCTTTACTCTCCCATTCTAGTCTTCTGAAGATCATCTCGAGGCAGGCTGTGAAGAGTTTGGGTTAGCTGGTATCATCTTGTCTTACTCCTTTCCGGAGTTAAAAGGGGTCTGTCTTCATGTAGCCTGATAAAGGAGCTGCTGTGATCGTATATGTTTCAGCACAAGCTTGAATGCTGTGATAAGTTCATAGTAATAGCTAGAGATAATTTCAAATAGATTTTCGATAAAATAAAATCTAATTCATTCTCTTTTTTTTTCATTATAAGAGTAAATTTCTAAAAAAGTTTACTGTACATTGTTTTGAAAGATTAGTCTGCAATATGTAATATATTACATAAGATCGTGAATACAAACATACTTTTATGAATCCACGTATTAATCTGAAAAAAATATCAATGTACGGATAACTCATGATAAAACATTGTACGTCATGTACTGTTTGGCTCGTTCTGGTAATTTGGTGTGACACGGTATGCCCTGAAGTTGGGGGCAATAAATGAAGATTCTGTAATTCACCTATATGTGTTTATTTTATAATTTTTGATTTGAAAACTGAGGGTTATATGATAAATCATCTATTGCTATGCTCAGGGGTAAATTGGAAATTGCATTTGGAAACTTCTGCTTTGAGATTTCAAACTACGAAAACCAGATGTCTGGCTCGTTGGCTGAAAGGGATTTCAAAATAGTTACCAACACCTTTTTTTGTGGTTCCATGATTTAATCTGACAATAGAACTGTCGAGAGAAGGAAATTACAAAAAAAATCTAACATAATATTTTTTCTCATTTCACAGACTAAAACAAACAGCATATGATCGCTTTATAAAATGGCTTGGTTACCAATTTGTAGAAGAGCCAAAATCCTTTACCGTAATAGTAGATGTCCAAATTAATGACTTATTTTCTTTTTTAAGCACATGATATTTTTCTGGAACAGATAATAACCACAAACGAGTTGTGTCTTTTGCACTGATAACAAAAGGTAGGTATAACTTGAAAGAGCGAGGACTGTAATTGCCGTAGAGAGAATTATATTGTCAAGATACTAGTGAGACAAATAAGTAGCATTTATAATAAAATTTTGAAATGTGGATAAAATATGGAGGAATGATGTTATTAGATATAATAGGGAGTTCTTGGATATATCATGTTGAGGAGTGGATCGAATTCAAAGAGGTTGATGGTGGGAATAAATGTAAAATGAATTCCCTTTGTTCACTCCATTTAAAAATAATCATGGACCGTGAAATTATTTGAAAGAAAAGCAGTTTCAATACAGACAGGGATGGAAGAGTTCTTCGATAGAATTGTTCTTGGTAGAAAAGACAGTTTCGTGAATGAAAATATTTTGAGTGGATAGAAAAATTGGAAACGAAAGAAGAGACGAAAAAAAAAGTTGAACATTCTTTTTATCTCCATCAGAGAGTCAGAACAAAGTCATTAATGCACTTCTTTGATTTTATACCAGATTACTGGTAAAACTTGTAGGAGCATTTGAAAATTGCTAGAAGTATTGGGAATTACATTGATTATTAGACAAAGGCAGTCAACTTCTCCGTTTACAACAATATTTCAATTAGATAAATTTCCGACTCTCAGTTATCATTAAAAATATTATAAAGAGATCTCAAAGATATTGACGATAGAAAAGTGAAGAAAATTCACAGGACAATAGGCACACAAATTCAAAAACAAAACGGGAGTCTAATGATCTAATTATAACGATATAAAATAAAAACACCTCCAATGAGACCCATACCAAAAGGTCCAATTAAAATCTTACTAAACAATAATCTAATCAATTCTAATTCTAATTCACGAAAGACCTTGGAATTTTCCTTGAATCAAAATATAGGAAAACATGACAGCAGTTAAAAGTAAAACTAAACCCAATTTGTTTCGTTTTTCTTTCATATTTCTCTCCACACACATATATATATATATATATATATATATATATATATATATATATATATATATATATATATATATATATATATATTGAGAAGAAAAAACTATGCATAGAGAAAGGTGAAAAAGAGAACGAGAAGGATGATTGAGAAAAAGAGAGGGAAAACGTTTCAAATGAATGATAGGGTATGAGAAAGAATTGATAGTGACACAATTTGATATTTGGACAATTTGTACTTTCAATTTCAAACTATGGATTTATTTTAACTCATACATGTGCATGTGCTCGTGCATCCATGTGTTGTTGTGTGTGCGTGTGTGTGCATGCATATGTGTGTATATGCATTTTATGCAAATTGAAATTGCGATAAGTGAAAAACAAAGATTTTAACATAATACCACCCAAAGATATTTTTCGCTCATACCTCTGAGCACATGTCGTTGAACAACAATTGACTGCTGCAAGTGGCGCAGATATAGTCAAAAAGTAGCTACTTACATTAGCTGCAATTAGAACTTGGCTAGCTTTGTCATTAAGATGGGGCTCAATATTTTAACATAAAGCATAGAGCATAGATAAATTGGTAGATACTTGGAATTTCATCAACAAAATTGCAAATATGATTTCTCTCTTTTCTCTCTTTTTCTCTGT
>OY735208.1:66014267-66021767 GCA_963457665.1 Thysanoteuthis rhombus
AGATGTGGTAATTGAATTGTTTTGTTCAATTGGATAAATTCATGATTTCATCTTAATATTTTTCTATGTTATCATTTCATGAGATATGCTTAATACATGTTCGATTGAAATATGCATTTGTATAAATTATTACTGAATTCTGAACAGAATAGTTTCACATTTAAAGTTTATTGGAATTCAGAAAAAAACAAATAGACAAAACAACCTTATGAGTTTATCTATCAAGTTTGTGCAAAACCTTTCTTGGCAAAACATTTTTCCACTGTGTATTCAGAGGGAAAAAGCGATGGCTTTTTCATGTTACATATCTGTCTTACACATGCATGGCGTGGCTGCCATTTAGTCACGGCATCGGTTTGAATTCACGTTCACCTATCTCGGCATTGATTCATGCATAAGCGTCGTAAAGCCAACTCATACCTCTAGGTTTATACCTATCATCGTTGGCAGGTCATACATGCAGCGAAGGAACACAAGAAACGAATTCTCTCACGTCTCTGAGGAAGCATTTTTGACGAAAAAAAGCTGTGGAGAGAAAGTTTGTTCCTGGAAGAGAAGATTCTACGATAGTTTAAATAAGTATATGGTTTATTGTACCGGTATCTGGATATACACTATTTGAGAGGGACGCAAGACTTGGATTTGCAGACGATCTGAACTCTTCGAATAAAATTGAAACAATTCTCAAATAAGATTTACTTATAAAAGAAGTTAAAACACCTGTACTAATCTATTCTTTTGGGCTTTCTCTTTTTTATATTTTGCAAACTACGTAATATATCACTCGAAGCTGTCGGGTTGTATTTTTCAGTGTATGTTTACATAACCTATAACACTTTCACTTACTTTTAATGCACAAATCATTCAGCTGGAATGAGAGTCTTAACCTATACAAGGGGCTAAATACCTTATATGATACTAACTTAGACCACAATAAATATGAACATATCTTAGTCATCGTATTTGAAATGGTGAAATTTGTTTCAGAGTGAGAGAGTGGGAAAAATCACCAGTTCCCATCATTTGTGGTGGACAACTGTTTGACTTCTCAAAAAGCCCCATTTTTCCCTAACTGGTGACTCCCAGTTTTCATACAAAGGTCGTACAACTCAAAAAAACAAAAAAAGATTCATACCAAATGTATCATACGTACGTACAGAAAGAATGTTAGTTTTCAGATTGTCATTTGACTCAGTCGTTTAGATAACATACTTCCACAAAGAAATCGAAATCCATTCTGTATTGTACGGCAAAATGCCATAATGTACCATATGCGCAATTATACATACCGTAAGAAATGTCCGCCTATTTATTAAGAAACTCGTCTCCTAAATTTCCTCACAAACAAACGTATAAGTCAACGAAGGAAGAAAACTATAATCAACCTGACTGATAGACCAAAACAGATTGAGGGGGCAAGTATACAAGAGGGTAATTGAGAGAGAATGCAAGAGGGATTAATGAATTGACTTCCTTAAACTAAGTATATTCCAACAGATGCCTGCCAACAATTTGAGTTGCAGGCGTATTCCTATGTAAGGTTTACGGTCGGTGGTCAAGCCCATATAAACATCAAGGATTCTGAGTATCGATTCCAGTCACAATAATTAGGTAATTCTAACGTTGTTGCACAACAATCTTCCAAAACATAATTTTTCCCATAGGTTTTATTATCTGAAAAAAAGAAAATGCTTCTGAAGGTACACAAATTTTGGAAATTCAGCTTTTGTCAGATAATCTGAAATTCTAATCAGTCTGAACTCGGGACATTTACGTTAATATGTGCTCTCTTTTCCACGTGAGGAGGCAATATCAATCATCACCATCGGCTTCTGTCGATGGTTAATGGGAAGAAGAGACACGTCGTGTAATAGGTTTATTCACTTTTAACATTAGTAAAATGAGCAAGGATGATTAAAATAGCCGACGCAGCATTTCATCGGGAACATGACACATTCAATGGATTGAAAGTATAAAAATGATTATAGAATTACAAGGGAAACAAACATATCCGGTCAGTCACACGAAGGAAACCACTCTATGACTAATCCTTTTCTTTTTGCAATGTGTATGTTGGGAGGGATCAATTGAAATTTTTAAAAAATCGGGTAAAAGGGTGATTATCGAATATGGCACTTTCCCTGCTTTTTGGGGGGGGAGGGGGGTCATTGATTACCAAATAAGTCTGATTTTATTTTTTTTTAAAACCGATGTCAATGCTGCAGGACTCAGACTAGGAGGTCAAGCTGGCATAAACCTACATGAGAAGGAGCAAATACTTACATTTCCATTCGTCTATCTCAATCAGTGCAGCCAGTACTTGTGATACACGTATACATACCCACATACATACATACATACATACATACATACATACATACATACATACATACATACATGTGTACATACATAATTGTATACATACCCACATATATACATACCCACATACATGTATACATACATAATTGTGTACATAAATACCCACACACATATACATACATACATACATACATACATACATACATACATACATACATACATACATACATACATACAAACATACATACATACATATATACCCACCGACATACACACAGACATACACACATAGATACATAGCAAGGCACCTTTTAAACCTGGAAAAAATAAACGGGTTGACATTTTTGTGACAGGTTTGGTTGATGGTTTCTAATATATTTAATTACATCTTGTCATCGAACTCTCTTTGGTCGATTATGTAGATATGTAATTAATTTCAATAACAATTTTAATTAAATGGGGAGAATTAATTAGACTTCAAGCAAAAACACGAATTGTGCATTTTCCAATTAAACTGAGGAGTTTACATCATGAACATTCTTGAGGGCTTCCATCATCTCACTGAAATTCCTTTAATTTACACATGTAAATTAACACAAAACTGAATTGAAAATTACATATACGTATACCCACATAAACAATAGGAGCAGCTCCTAAAAACATATTTAGGTAATCAATATATTGTTTACAAATAGTCTGCGTTATTTTAATGATATATTTTAGAATAAAATATTGTTTACTAAAATACAATTTCCTGAAACATTATATTAATTATATTTAAAAATATCTTTATGTTTGGTTTGATATGAACACCCATTCACAGATGTTTGGGGAAACTATTAGGCAAAACTAGTTTCGCATAATATTATTTCTTTATTGAATACAAGTATCACGGGATATTGCATATAAAATGTGCTGAGTCAGGCTATTTTAAAATAATACGTGGCATATAGTTCACTTTCTTAACACCATCTTGCTTTGACAAAGTATTTTTAGATATGACAGATTATTGGAAAATAAGACAGTGTTTGTTCCCAAGGTGAGTGTTCTGAGGGGAAGAGATTTAATGGATTAATCTATTGAGAAACCTGTCATAATATTCATGTGGGATTTTTTCCAGTTGTCATTCGAATCTACGGCTTCAAATCATAGGAACTATGGATAAATGTATACTGTTTGAATTTTATGTATTTTAATTCCTTCTTCCCAAGAATGCCCCGTGTAATGAATAATATAGCTGGTAAATGCCTGTTTTGCAAAAGTACCTGTTGTTGAGTAATCGTAGCTGATTCGATTTATCTCTTACGAAAAGAGCTTGATACTCGACACTGCAACACCTTGTATGCTGACACCATACAAATGACAATTAGCAATAGCCAGTCGTGGGGTAATCGTGACGGATCCAACGCAACGTGCACACATACACTCACACAGAAACATCTAGCGGTTAGATTAGTACGGATCATGTAAATTAAAACGATTTTTTCATCGATTTCTTACCTTTGCTACTGTCGGTACAAATAATGCCCCAAAATTTATGAACATTTATTGATAAAATTACCCACAAAACTGAAGGAAAACCAAATAAAAACTAAGCCAGTTTTATGCATCTCTGTTCTGTTTGTACTTCTAAGTCTGCTCAATTAACCCTGGCATCAATAACCCAGACTAATCAATAATAAACAAAAACGGTATAATGTGATCTTGAACACCTTAAGAACATATAAAAACAAAACTTCCCCTGAGTTTTATTATAAATGTTGTGCAATATATACGGGAGCCACATTCAATCAATCTTATCCGACCATTAAAGTTGACATAATACTGAATGAACAGTGTTTTGCTTAAGAATTTCATTATTAACTCAAAAGACCATTTATTATCTGATAGAGTGACTAATAGACTATTGTATTGAAATACAGCAGGACTAAGCAAATTCTAGAAAAAATATTGTTGCAAGTGATATTTAAGAGGTCCATCAGTACTCACATGTCACAGTACTGATATATTCATGTTGAGAATTTGATCTGAATATCAATCATGAAAGATGACAAATATTAAATACGTATATAAAGAGTAATATAAAACACATACTCTTTATGTGGAAAAAATAATTATTATACTATAATATCGAATTTGCTGTTCTTTTGTGAAGATTTTGATTTTAGTTTTATGAGTTTGGTCCTGCTATTAAATGAAATAAGACATTTCACAATCAAGAGTTGATATACAGCCTATGTAAATGATACATAGCTGAATATTGATTTCATATAAATAGGACGCCGATTTCATATCCCAACCCTCCCCGATTTATAATTCCTACTGACCTCAGCTGACCTGTAGTTACCGTTAACATCAATCTCATATTGTTTATATTTTTACGGTTTGAAGATGTACTCCTTAGCAAAATATCCGCATCTTAGTTGTAATAGTGTGGCCAACAAATTGGACATCCGCTAAAAATGACCAGAAATGATTTATCGATCCCTTTGTCAAATTCACATTTCTGAATATTTTGCCGGGGAAGAATCTACCTTTATGCCAAATCAAAGTTCCCCAAGTGCCAAATTGTGACTAACAGCTTTGAGAAAATTGGCTACTAATGACGGAAATGGTGCCATGTGTGCACAAATGGTGACTAGTGTCAATAACAAAACACTCTTGGCCTTCTCCGTGGGGAGACTTACCCTTAGGTCAAATTTCAGTCCCATTGGTGCGAAACTATTGCCAAAAACTTGAAAAATCGAGTGAAAATGATCGAAATTGACCTTTGGATATCATGACACTTGGGCAATCACACTTTGCCCGTTAAGTGATGTGTGAATATGCAACCATATAATGGATTTTAACCTCATGGTGCAAAGTAGTGCCTTAGGAAGGTTGACTATGGATTATTAGAAATTACTTAGTGACCTCAAAATACCTCAGATGTTAACTTTTCATTGTGTATGAACTTTGCCGAGGACGGACGTACCCCTATGCAAAATTCCAGTTTCATGGGTGTTTAATTTCAACCAGAAACTAGGAAAATCGTTTAGAAATTACCACAAATGACTCCAAGTGATCTTGTATGATCTTAGCGGTCATCAGTACATGGAATGCACCTTTCCCTGTGAGATGTACCTGTCGGCCCAATCTAAGCATATTTGGTGCATAATTGTTGCTTTCAACTCGTCCCCTCGCGATCCTCCACGACAAATCATTTATTTGTCCCGTAGCAGAGTCTATGTTTTTAGTCGATTTTTCGCCAGTCTACACTAAAAATATTAATTCGATAGGCCTTGTTGTTTCGGCGGAGAAGAAGCACGGATAAACAAACAGATAAACAAAAGGTTCATTTATTTGTATAGATATGTAATCTGAATTTGTGTGAAAAACAATTCATCGACAAAGAGTGTAAAGAATAAAACTTCATGTGCACTTACATTCGATATCACCATATTAGTCACTAGGCAACAATGTATTCGAAGATAACTAGGTTCAACAGTTAAAAAAAATATTACTACATCACCAGCTGCATCTTGTGTGATGCAAAAATGTTTGGTGTAATGAAACTTATATACACCTACATTCATATTGAAGGAAATAATTCGTACCACTTAATTTGAAGTTAAGATGCACGTGTGATTCTTGTAACAAGTCTATTGAAGTGTTTAGAATTAAAAGAGTTTAAATACAGTTTTTGAAAAATGAGTTATTTTTTTTGAACGGCCTGTATTTGGATATGATGTAACTGAAAACTGATGTAATGTAATATCATGTTAGATCCGGGTTTACCTTTGATTTCTTATCGTTCAGTCTAGGCCATGGCATATATAAATAGACGCATTTTAAACATGAGTTGGAAGAAATCTCCTGGCAGACTGAGAATGTCACTTCTGCACAGAGTTTTATTGGAAGTCTTATGGCTATCTCAAGGGTCATAGCCAGAAGTGGAGCATACCAGTTCTTCGACTATTTAACTATTTGAACTTTCTCAATTGCTATACACACACACACACACACACACACACACACAAACACACACACACACACATACATATATATATATATATATATATATATATATATATATATATATATATAATTCTCATGAATTTCAAAATTTTAGAATTTGGTGATTTTGCTTTAATGATTTGGTTACAACAAGAACTTTAAACGATAGAACAAGTCATGTATTTAAGCGTATTCTGTATCTTTATAAAAAAATCATATGAAATGTTGAATGAAATGAACAGGGTGATTTATGATGTAGCCAGATATATCTTTGTTCATAATTAAACATGAGAGCGATCGAAAGCCTAACCAACATAGAGATTTGGACTTATTGATAGTAGAGGTAATCAAGTTGCCTCGAACTAAACAAAAACAGGGATAGAATGAGAGTCATCATTGGCAGGAACAAAATTTCTGTTTGTTTTAATATATATGAGTTGTTCCGTATATACTGCATTTCAAGTATTTCATACGGGTTCTACGTTCAGTTTGGTAGACTGTAGAACTATGCCCAACTTGTTGACTCAAATTTATATCTTTATCACACTAATTTTTGTAATTTCTCCAGACTCCCAAATAATTAATTTCTAAAGATATCAGTTGGGTAATGAGCACAGCTTTTCATCATCTGATTGCAAGAAACTGAAGAAGTAAATTGCATCTCATCGTATGATTTCATTCTTGAGATAAACAAAAATTAAAAAGGATGAAATATTGCCGCAGGATTTAATCGGATCGGCTTTCTTGAAAGAAGTGCCTTGTTTTATGTGCAGTCAATACTCCTTCAAGTTACTTCTTCAAATGATAATAATTGCCAGCCCAAGGGAAGGCTGAGAGCAGTAATTCAAGTGCAAAATATTCAGTCGTATCAAAATTCGGTGAAGCTGTTCGTAACATTAGCATTATTTACTTCATCATTATCAAACATCAATTTTTCCATTTATTTTCGAAATGAGTGGATACGTTGGCTTTTACAAGGAAGAAAGCTATACACATCCATCAATCAAAGCCGGAACTTTCTACTAAACAATTCTGCAGAGACTAAAGGTCATTAGCTGTAGTGATTTCATCAGTTGCAGCTTGCATCAAGTTTTTTTAAGGGATTAGAACAATGAATAAATGATTTGTGATCCAGTATATATATATATATATATATATATATATATATATATATATATATGTGTG
>OY735208.1:66026767-66094267 GCA_963457665.1 Thysanoteuthis rhombus
ATACATATATATATATATATATATACATATATATATATATATATATATATATATATATATATATATATATATATATATATGCATCCTCATATGCATATATAATCTACCCGAACGACGCAAATTATAGTTTGTTATATGCGTACGTTTCTTGTGCGTAGGCTGTCCAGTGCTTGCAGCAAGTATATTGAGATGTCATTTATAATGAACACCTGTCACGAATCATGAAATCTTGCAGAGCAAATACAGAGAGATTTCAGGCTTACACCGTCAGACACTAAAACCAGGCATTTCTTCATCTACTTATTTTCTGCTCTCTGTGCCTCTTCTTCACATATTTCTTCCTTATGTCTCATGTCTCCACTCTTAGCGTTCCATTCTCCTTCTGTTTATCTTTCCAATTTGTTGGTCGTCCCTTGAAAGCATTCTTTAACAGTACTATTTTTTGTTCCTTTTGGTTCTTAAAAAAAGATTTTCCTTTCATTTTCATGATGGATATTTCTTCTTTTCCGTCTTCAATTCCCAGATGTAATAATTATTCTTGCTGGGTAGAATGAGTGACGCCACTCGAGGGCCTGTCACCTCTGATTCCATCTCACATATTGCAAACGGACCAAGTAACTAATATTGTATTGAAGTTCAAGGACGTACAGCTGAGAAGTTGAGCAGCATAAGGTCATGCTTTATTGTGCAAACAAAACACTTTTCTTCTACCTATCTCTGCTTTGGTTTTTTTCTTTTGTTTTGACTCTTTAATGCGTTCACCTTTCCTCTTTGGTCTCAAAATGTTTTTTAAATCTTTATTTTTCTCATTCCGGACTCTGCATTTGCTGCAACTTAAGACGCATGATTACGAAAGATATCTGGACAACAACCACTCATTTCAACTCATCATAGTATCAGAACTGCCCATATCAAGCTCCAGTGTCCGCCTTTTATACTAAAGAATGCATTCAATCAATCATTTTTTTAATTAAAATCTCTCTAATAAAATTGTCAGCATAGGTGTGTTCAGTTTTGTATTCAGATCAATTCAGCTGGCTGTGTATGTGATGTATGTATGCGTCACACCTTCAGGCTGTACTAAAGGAGAAAGGGGGTCAGTTTGTTTTCATTTGTATTCGGCTTTTTAATCTTAATTTATTCTTTGATTAACTCTATCTCATTCATTGATCAACCCTTTTTTTCTACTTTTTCATTTGATCACCCCTAAACACGATGCAGTTGAAAGATGTTGGTCGAGAAAGTTTCTATTGAGTGACTAACCAGGGATGCAAACCTTTCCTGGATTTTTTTTTCTAGCTCTTTTACGTATTAATATAACAAAATGGAGGAACAAGATAGGGAGGTCTGGCGGTGAGCTATGGCAGAAATCAAAGCTATTGTAGTCCCAATGGGAAGAGATGTGAAATACATTTCTCCAGCAGTCGATTTACATTTTTTCCCTCCTGTCGTGTTCTCTTTTTCAGCTGTTTTCCTTCATTTTTCACTTCCTTTTGTCTTCTTCCTATTTTGTGTTCTCTTTATTTGATGTGTTTCTTTTATCGTTGACCCAAGTCTACTTCCAAAGATTCATTGCTATAGACCTAATACCCCCGCCTCACATCTTTCTATTCTCATTTATCTCGAGCGTTCAACATCAATCATCAGTATATCCATATTTCATTCGATTGTACAGAACTGTCAACCTTGTGTCGTTTATACAAAGTTAAGTATTGTAAGTTCATTCGAAATTAGTCCGTCGGTGTGTGTCTGGCTGCGTCCACTCTTGTCTTTTTTAAAAATGGGGACGACAGGCAAGAAAAGTAACTCATCTTTTTAAAGAATTATTTGATACTCCAAACACCGCATCCTGCAGAAAGACGTTGAGAAAGTGACTTTTTTTTAAAATTGAATGTTCGAAGTTACCTGTTGTTATTTAATGAGCTCTCCAGACGCTCTTTCCAAAATTATCTTGCATCTTAAAATTCACTTTCCACTTCCTCTATTCAGTTATATTTTGGAGTTTATCTTAATCTTGCTTTGTTTTTCTAGTCAAATCATACCCTTATTTTGGATGTTTGTCAGTTGATAACAGGTCTATCATGGCCGAATGGCCCATGACCCACGACGCTTTTCTCCGTTAATTTTGATAGTCTGTTCCACTCAAGACACTTTTCCCTCCATGACATTACTATTTTGAGATAAATTAGTAGCTGGGGATACAGGGGTAAGGGAATTGGGAAATCACACATTTTGACTGTTCGATTGGCCTACCGTAATTCTTGTGCAGACAGCCACATTAGCAGAGAGATTAATCGGATTATTTCTACAGCTAGAGACCTACATTTGTCTATGATCCTTCCTGTACAATTAGCAATGTTTTGACAAAGAATAAAAACCTCGGCTTTTGTCACTACTGAGGTTCATGAATAATTAAACATCGCCAGACACGAGGGAAAAAAGTTCTCAGCAAGCCTGCTAAGGTTTTGACATTCTCTGCTGGTATGTTAACGATGGAATAATCCTAAAATAATTAAACCAAACATTATTTGGTCAACTCTCAATACACAACACACTGTTGGTTTTCTTATTGATGAAGTTCAAGTACATAAGTGGCGTCGTAAACAAGTGATTATAGTGTGTTGGCCTTTTGGAAGAGATTCCATATAATCAACAACATGAACTACACAGAAGATTCTCTTCTTTTGACAAATCATCATCATTATCATCATCATCCTCATCAGTATTTTAGCGTCCGTCGTTGGACATAGACCTTCCCCAGGATTTGCCACACTTCTCTATCATGGAAATCACGGAGCCAGTACTTCCTGAATTTGTCTAGCTCGTCTCTCCATCTAACATTTTGCCGGCCTTGGTTGCGCATGTGGTCTCGGGGAATCCATGTTGTGAGTCGTGATGTTTATCGATTGTCTGCCATATTTGCAACATGGCCAGCCCACCGCTATTTGAGATTTTTTATGGATTCTGTGATGTCTTTTCCTCTTGTCTTTTCCCGGATGTACTGTGCTGTTTTGTGGTCTCACCATGAATACATACGTCTAAAAATGTTTGATCCGAATGCTCTCACTGCAAAAAAACTCGTCATAGACTCATAAATTCTGTGAGCATATCAATGGTCAATAGTAAGCATCATAAAATGGTCCAAAACATTTTTTCTCCACCATTATGCGAAAATTCTCAACTGTACTGTTCGCACACATTGAGTAATCAATTTCTATGATTAATGAAAACATTACTAAAGTGTTTTATCTCATACTATAACTCAACTCTGTGTCACACAATACAACTATGATAATCGAGGAAGCAAAGAGAAATTACGTCATCAGTTCCTCTAATGGGTAGGAAAAACCTCTACTACGTGGTTGTACCCAGAGGAAGGTTTCAATCCTGCCTCGTGGTACTGGGGTGGGATTATGGAAAGTTTATGGCCACACTGATGAGATGTAATACATCGAAACAGCTGTCTGTGGATGACACAATAAATAATGCACCTCTATTCATGGTTGAGCACTCTTAAGTGAGGTAACCCATCCATTGTAAGCTTTTGCAATGCTCTTTCATAGGAATAGAGCACCCTGGTGGATGGGGAATTCATCTGTCATTAAATATCTCGCTTATATTCAGCTTTACTGGCCGTCCAGTTCCGTAGCTCAGAGGTAGGATATCGGCCACTGCGTCTGAAGCTAAGGTTTCAATCCTGGTACTGGATGGGATAGTGGAAAGTCTATTGCCACCCTGAAACAGCTGTCTTCGGATAATACAATATATATATATATATTTGTTAATCCCTGGGACGTATCAATTTTTTATGAGACGGAAAAAGAAACTGTAGAACAGGTTTTAGTTGTAGGATCCATTCTTTCAAATGATTGTTTGGAGATGTTTTTGTGAATGAGACCTTTTTTAAGTGAAAGAGTCCATTGTTATTGACTAAAAAAGCAAAAAACACTCTGTCGTTGCAGCAGATTCTGTATTCAGATTTTTGTAATCCCCTGCAAACTCTTCAATTCAATTTCATATAGAGAAACTTTTTCACTGTGATTTTTTTTTCTTCCGTAGCGACCAATGTCCATCTACAATCAGTAAATCAGCTGAAATCAGGAGCAGAATATTGAATGCTGCTCAAAAAATTATTGTGAATTTGAAAGGGCTCTCGATTCTCAACAGTAGAAATCACCGTTGCCATTGGTGCAATCATACGACAAGTTGTATATCCTGCATATGTCAGAGAACTGCAGCCTGTCTGAAGACATAGCAACTCCATCTAAAGACTGACCATATCAACCATAAAGGGTAGTGTTGCAATTGATTCAAGTTCACCCAAACTCTCCACAGCCAGACTTAATTTGGATGACAATGGAGTCAGAATAGACGACATAACTTAAGATTTTTTGATGACATTCTCCTTAATTACATATGCCGTGGACAACAATCCTCTAGAGGAAAAAATATAGCTAAAAATCGCACTCTACTGGCAAGTGTTTGGTAGAACAGGCTTGACTGTCAAGAGCAAGGAATTGCCATTAGTTTTAAAGAGAAGGTTGTAATGAGAAATGCAACCTAACAAAAAGAATAACCCGCCAACTGAAAATTACGCTCAACTTCACATGGAAAGATAATATGACAGCACAATAGATTAAGAAAAAAAAGGAGTGATATATTACAAAAACCGTCATGAAACTAAAATGGCAATCGACTGAACTTGTTGCAAGAACCGTAGAGTGAAGTGGCGAATCTTCAGGAAGGTCTATGTTCAACAACAAACATTAAAAGTTTGGAAAGACAATAGTTAAGTACATCATAGAATCCATTAAAAAGCTCGAATGGCAGTAGGCTGGCCATGCTGCATGAATGGCGGACAATCGATTGACATCATGACTCACGGCATGGATCCCTCTGAGATCACATGCGGAACCGAAGCCATCAGATAGAGAGACGAGCTATACAAATTCTGAAAGTACTGGCTCTGCAACGCCCATGATACAGAGGTTTGGCGCATCCTGGCGAAGGTCTATGTCCAACAAAGGACGTTGTAAGACTCATGATGATGATAGAGAGCCGATTGATGCCATTTGATGTTAATTCATGTTCTGATCGAGAATATGAATGGATGTCAGCAGTCAATACTTTTATTTGATTATCAATGCAGTGTGTAAAGAAATAGATTGAATCTCCCTAGTTCTATCCCTGCAAATTCCGAGCGCATGTGATTTTTCTTCGTGGCTTCTCACGGGAACAATCAATGTTTGATTCATACCAACACAGTGACAACTAATCACCAGGCATCGGAAGGTGGGATGTTCTAAATTAGCCCCAACGAATTTCTTGGGGAAAATATCGAATAGCTATAAAGAAGCCGTCAAAATATAGTCATCTTCACTTATTCCTCCGTGTAAATTAGTAATTGCAATTGTTTCCCCCAAATGTCCACAAGTGGAGATTTGTCTCGCACCTTGTCAAAACACAAGGTCAGAATGAAGCCCTGACACCTTTCAGAAAATCTGACATTGGAATTACACACTTGATTATTTGCTTATGTCTCGTTTCGTTTCACACATTCCATTATCGTTGGTAAACCATCACAAACGAGTGCAAATCAAAACAAAAGTGTTATCCTCTAACACTGAGTCTGACTTTTGGGTTTTTGAATATTAAACCGGTCTGAAAGGAAAGTTTGGACGATTAAATCAATCTCCCTGGTGGTTATTGGACTTCTAAATACAGACTTTGGTGAGAAACGTAGGTAATCGTTAGTAAGAAGCTTACGTTTCTGTAATCCCTGAATTCTAACAAATTTAATACAGTAATATACACCAGCGTTTTATATATTATTGTACAGATACAGACACTGGCATGTTTTAATATCTTTTTGGATAGTCGAAGATACTAAATGCAACATCCAACATCTGAATGTCGGATAGAATATGAGTCGAAAGATATGTGAACAATAATCAGTCTATTTTTCAAATAGTCCAAAAATGATTGAACAAATACTCAATCCCGAATCTTCAAGAAATGACAGAATCATATCGACAACAAAATTCTATTTCGAATGATTCAAGGAATAATAACAGCACGCATAAAATCTTCCGATTGCTAAATCTATTTCAAAGTAAACCATTGTTATAACATTCAACCTAGCTTTGTTTACAAGAACTGAGACTCTACAAAAACGTCCTTTTACCGGGCCTAAGGTGAGTTTTTTTTATTCCATAGAAGAGACATTTACATTCCCCTGGGCTTAAGCTAGAATTGAACAAAACTGAAATTCATTACTTGTAATTTTCTTCAAGGATATTGGCAAATTCCTTCAAGCAATCTATTGAAATCAACATGATTTTATTTGTTTGGGTTTTCATTGCAGTCAATCTTCGAATAAATGTCCTTTCTTCCTTTAATGTCATGTGTATTTTCTCTTTCTTTGCACTGTTTTCAACAAATTCTACTTTCATTTTCCAATGCAATTAATCATTCAATTAACTCTTTAATTAGTTAAAGTGGTTCCAATAATTGCTGACAAGACCAAATTACATGACTAACTGATTCCATTAAATTTTTCAACTTCATCTTCATGGAGATTTTTTCCTTCCTTGTTTGGCTCTGAATTATTCAAATCCTTGAAGTTTTCACCGAGAAACATGGTTTTTTTTTAATGTCATGTTTTATGAATATTCAACTTTTTGACAATTTTGTCAAAAAAATGTAAATATTTTCAAAATCAATGGATTTTGCTTATAAATCGATGAATAAACCATATGAAACAAAAGAAGAAAAAAAACTCCGACAAAATGATAAAAGCAAGCCTTGTTTATTTATATAGTGTTTTTAATTGAGGGAATAAGAATTTCGAGTAATTTCTGCAGGAAACGTTTGAACTAATATTAAAGATAATGGAGTGAATTATTGAATCCTTTATAAAAAAACATGAAGACGGTAAGCCAATTAACGATCCTTGGAAATGCAATCAATTTCTGTTTGATGTTCAAAAATATAAGAAAAAAAAACGAGTTCTGCTTGTCAACCTTTAACTTTGAAAACATTTGATCAAAAGGAGAGTAATTATAATCCAAGTAGCAACCACATCAATACAAAATAAGCTTGGGGGGAATTGAAAAAAATACGATTACGAAAAATTCCGGAGCATTAACTGTATCTTTCACAAGTGCCCATCTTAGTTGCTTGACTCTACATCGTTTAAGAGCACGTCTCGCAAAATGATTTTTATATTAGTCACTATTCTTGCCAATTTTATGATTATATATACATACATACATAAATACACACACACACACACATATATATATATATATATATATATACATATCTATCTATCTATCCATCTATCTATCTATCTATCTATCTCTCTCTCTCTCTCTCTTTCTCTCTCTCTCTCTCTCTCTCTATATATATATATATATATACGTGTGTGTGCTTGTGTTTGTGTGTTTCATTACAGTTTTACTCTTTTTTTTTTGTACCGAAAAGACGCATAATCATTTTGACAAATTCATCTTCCCTTGCCAACCATTCATTTTAGTCGACTGACATAATTTGGCTAATCCAGAACGTATTTCAGTAGCACCAAGCATGAAACTTAAATTCCCTGTCATGAAATATTTTTTCTAATATTTTTTGTTCATAAATTAAGCATTCATGATCCAAATTAATAATTTTGCAGGGCTTCAACTGGATAAATGTCCCCTTTCGGCATTGTCAGGGATTTTTGTAATCTACCACAATCTCTGATAATCTGTGTGCCACACTTTCATTTTTATTTTTCGAAAAAGGGGATATTTGCTTTGCTATCTACCTCAATATACTTGACTACATTTCATATATCTGCATGCATTTGTTTTTTTCAGGAAGAAATAAACTGTGCCAACTTTCGCTAAGGTGTTTGGGAGGTATTTATCACCCTATCCTACTGCCTACAGTAATCATCATTCGATCCCAAGTAAAAACAACTCATGAATTTCGTTATTCATTCACCTCATCTTTGACAAGTAATTCAGAACAAAGTGACTTCATTCAGATGACAGTACGTAAACATGTGGAGAGTGCCTGAAATAGCTTCAGTTCCTGTGACTAGTGTCGTGAAAGCGTCAATACAAATATCAACTCTCTCCATCATATGTAAAGCGTGCTTACTGATTCCCCGAAAAACTAAACAAGCACAATTTTGCTATATCCGTAATATCACCCCTGTCAGACCATTTCAGTGACAATATCAGAAGCCAATAATCACATTAGAGAAACACTTCCAACAGTGTTTGTTAAACATGATAAAATTGATTTCTTTAAATAATCGATTCGTATTTTCTTTTTAATAGGAATTAACTGATGATTTAATTTAAGGGAAAAAAGCCTAAAAGTGATTGCAAACTGACTGTAGTGTGGATGGTAGCGTCAAAGTTCCTTACTGATTCCCCTTGTTCGTCACCATATATATATATATATATATATATATATATATATATATATATATATATATATATATATATATTGAGTCGCAACGCCTTTGCCTGATTGTTATGGCACAACATTAATCAAGATTGAAAGTTTCCATCGATTTTGGATCATATCACAGAGGGGATACGCCAATACCCTTTCACAGGTAAGGAGCTGATGTCATCTTGTGAGAAAGCAGCACACTATCCTCAGATGAAGTATTATCCCTGTACTAGATTGATGACTGGCCGACGAAGAGGTCAAGTCAAACAATTGATCACAAGCGAAAATCATATTCTTAAAGAAGTCAGTACAGAAGATATATAACAAGATTGTGTATGTGTGTGTGTGCATGTTTGTATGTGTCTGTGTGCAAGTGTGTGTATGCATGTGCACACATGCGTATGTCATGCTTGAGACTTTGCCCTCCATCAATAGAAATTTTCACAAACATAACATTTCTATTCATCGGGAACAATCATCCAATTAAAGAATGTAACAAGATTTTTTTCAAAAATCTGCAATATCTATAAAGTGAGAGTAAATTATTCATTTCGATCCGATAACCTCAGCTTTATTTTGGATAAGAAGCTGGTCACTCATGCCAGTTGGTATCGAGGAAATTCCGGAACCTCTAAGCAGTGTTTTGTGGCACAAGAGTAAATAAAAATAGCTTATGGTTAGGAGATTCTGTTGCAAAAACTTTTAAAGGACAAGCAAAGAAATCATTTTGCACCTCATACTTTATCGTTATGTGTGCCATTGTCTGAAGTTTGGGAACTTTCAAACATTTAAAATACACTTAGGGCATATTTGTATATTACGTTTCACAGGTGACATAGTTAATGATGAAACCACTGCTAACAGAGTCGTAGTATAAGTTTCTAAGACACCTATATCTCTAAGCATTCCTCAGATTACGTTCAAACCATGAAAAGCATGTCACCATCTCTTAAACATTCTCGGATCATGGCAAAACAATACCAGATCCTTTGGGAAAAATCCTGAAAAACAATGACACATAAAATATGCAGACTAAAGTACATAATTTCCAAAAATCTGTGACCGTATAAAATGATATGAAATAATTACTCAGAATTGTACATCTTGATTTTACACATTAGAAATAAGCCTACATTAACTACTCGTAATGTTTTGAAAATATTACACTTTTTTTATCTTCATTTGCGTCGTCCCCTTGTCACTATTGTAAAAGAGAGAGAAAATAAAATGAGAAAAAGATTTATGGGACGAATAAATAATGAGTAGAGACTGAGGCGTAAAAAGCATGTCAGTCTGAAAGGCGCCATCTAATTGAGCATGAACTGTACCATTTGCAAAAGCCGTTTATCGCTATTCAACTATAACACGCGACTCGTCTAGGCCTCCTTTCTGGCTGTTAGGCCGCGTGACAGCTGCACAATTGCATTATGTTTTAATACTTCCTCACCATTAGTGTTCCGGTAACTGAAGAGTCGCGTTCCGGCAGATGACCATTGGAAGTGATCTATGAAGCTGTTGTCTGTTCGAAGCGATTTCCTTGGATGACGTCGCAAATTTCGCCAGATAAGAAAAGTAAAAAGTTAATGTAGGCGTTACTGCGTTAAGTAGTGGTGGCTGAATTGTTATTGGAAGATGTGAAGATCATGTGAGGTGAATATAAATGCACTGGTGTACAGTGAGCTCGAAGAGTATCCGATACATTGCAAACAAGATGCTTTTGACACGAGTTTCAATGATTCCTGACCAGTCTCATATATATATATATATATATATATATATATATATATATATATATATATATATATATATATATATATATATGTCCAATTTTGTATCAGTATTTTCTGGAAAATTGTATCAACTCAATTGTAATTAATTTCATTGTCGGAATTGAGATATTATTTTCAATGTATTCGATACATTTTGAACTCATGGTAAGGTGAGATAAAACGGCATCACAGCAGGTTGATGTAGGCAGTTTTCTTTCAATTTTCTTTTACTGCAGTTACATTTCAGACTGTGGTAGTGTTATTGGAGTAATTGCATTTAAGATTATTATATTATGAATACTATATCAATCTTACGCTGACATTTCAAAAGGTAAATAGGGAACCCAAAATAGATAAAATACGGTTGTGCATGTGATATTGTCAGTGATCCATGTTGTGAGCTATTATATCCTTCGGTTGTGTACTATTGCAACATGACCAGCCCATTGGTATCTGAGTTTTCTAGTTGATCCAATGATATCTTGGTCTCCTGTTTTCTCCCTGACATACTGTGCTGCCTTGTGATCTCTTCATGAGCTCGTTGCATGCTTCTCAATCTGCAGGTCTGTTTCTTGTTCAAGTCTTATGTTTCAGCCCCGTAAGGGACTCTCAGGAGGATGCATCGTTAGTATAACTTGCTTTTTTTTATTTTTGTTTTTGAAAGTTGACCTTACCTTGCCAAAAGTTTGGCATTCTACAGTGATTCCTAACTTAATAGTTGATAATATAAACCTTAAAACTATTGAAGATTAGAAAATATATCTCTGATCGTATCCCAAACCCAAATATGACAATACTAAAACAATGCAAAAATATAGAGAGCCTCTGATATCCGAAAGTATCAATGCATTGATACGGTGTCCAGCTCAATCAGATCAAGATGTCTCTTGATTTTATTTGCTGCCTTCAAAGTACTCTTTATTTCCAATTTGGTTAATGTCAATACCCATGACGTTCAGTTTCAAGAAAAAGTTCCCTCAAAAATTGTAGATACAGCTCGAAATGTTTCAATATCGATCAGTACGATGCTAATGGATTTTCCCATAATGTTCGCAATTCTACTTCAATGGCTTGCTATTCATTCACAGTTTCCTCCCCTTTTTTATTTATGATTACCATCTGCTAGACACAAAATCTCGATTAAAATAGCCTGTTTGTCTTTTTTTTCTTAACAATGACGATGTCTACCCTTCTAACTGTCATTTCACTGCCAGTGATTATGCTGAAAGTATACTGTAATTCAATGTTTCCGTTTTTCAATGCAGTTTCAAGTTAAAAAATATTCTGTTCTTTCAAAACTTGCTACGTTCCATAAACTCCAATGAACTATCGCTGCTACTGAATTATATCGCTCAATTTACTGTTAGCGCTAATTTTGAACAGCCAGATAATGTACACTTTATTATATCCTGATATTCATGACAGGCTCTAAACGTGTCAGACAATTTTGTTTCGTGTAATTAACGCACACGCTAATCGGTATTCAGTATCTGATCCTGTACTGCAACCATCACATCTGTTACAGGTTAGAGATGTACTGTATTAAATCACTGATAAGTCTGCAGATCAATTTTGTCAAGTATTTCAGTCCATTTTTCAAGCATGGCTTGCATCTTTTTCTCCTTGGACCATCTTCATTTCAACATCTGGTACGTTGTATTCGACGGAAATATCCTCAAGTAGCATTTCAACTGGTGTTTCTCAGTTTTCGATGACATATTTTACAAATGATTTTTTGATGTCCATAAATCCCAAATCGGTGAGAGTCCATTACATCACTTTTTTCTTCGAGACATACTGCCAGTCATGATCTATTCTTGGTTGTAGCGCCTTTTAAAATTGTTCTTTTCCTGGTTTTCGTATCTATTTATGAAAGCTTTCTCTTGATCCAATCAATGAATTATGCTGAGTATGTTGTCACTGGTACAGCAAAGATATTAATCGTAGTGATTTGATGTCACTGCTAAGTTTAGACGTGAAGACTTGTAAAAATCAAATGCAACCGTTTTGTGTATCTCTTTAATCTTCATTTCATTTGACTTGTTCTTTTAGTATCTATACATTTCATCTGAATCATTATTTGCATTCTCACTCAAGTTGCATGATGGTCAGCGCTGGGAAAAGGGTGACGGTAAATCTCCTCAAATTTCTAGACCTCCACTTCACTCACTCAGAGTCCAGAGCAGTGTTTTTGATTACGGTTTCACACCAGTTGCCTATTGGTTATCGCTCTAGGCTGAGTGACATTAAATATCTATCATGTCTACTGTCCCCCTTCCATATCGTTCTCATCACAGGAGCGCTGTTATTTATGCCGCGTTCACCACGTTTTTTTTCTCGGCTGGTGGGTCGTATTTATTCAGTCCCCAGTAGTACAGTGGTCCATGTGGTCTAGATCCTCCTTCTCATCCTCAATTCCACCAATTGTGTTTATTGTGTTTTTGGCACATCATCATCATCATCCTCCCTTCTTCTTCTTCTTCTTCTTCTTCTTCTTCTTCTTCTTCTTCTTCTTCTTCTTCTTCTTCTTCTTCTTCTTCTTCTTCTTGTCATCATTGATACTACAACTACTACAACATCGACGAATAATAATAATAATAATAATAATATTTATTATTATTATCATTATTATTATTATTATTATTATTATTATTATTATTATTATTATTATTATTGTTGTTGTTGTTGTTGCTGTAGTTGTAATGATGCATTTTGCTACCAGTTGCCTAATGGCTGTCGCTGACCACAGATCTCCTGCCTACCTCTAATCACCCTCAAAGATTACATCGGTGCTATTGTTGACTCAGTCCTTACAAGCTTTATTCATATGCATTTCTTTTCTTCCATTTTTTTGTTCAGTCCATTAACTGAAATCCACTCATATTCCTAATAATCTCCTCAGTATTCGTGCAGATCCCAGGTGTAATGTGGTCTACATAGCATCATGCTTTCTTCCTACGTCCAGCTCCTCGTATCTTGTTTTCTTTTTTTGTTTCTTCTGCAAGCTCCCAGTGCACCAACTATTATTGATACTACCCAGTTCTCCATGCTACCCATCTTGAAGTTTCATCACCTGGACCTAATAATGTTCAAGTTTTTCACTCTTTCACTAAACTCAAGACACAAACACGTCTATTATCAGTAAATATCTATTTTATGGCTGTATTGATAAGATTAGTGTTATTCGAAGGCGACTTCTTCAAAACACAAAGTAAAACATATCCCTCAGACTTAATAAAATGTTTCAAAGGTTACTATTGGAGAGACCATCGGTATTCATCTTTCCGCAACGTATCTAACTGAATTCTGATATCTTTTCATATCAATGATACCATCCTTAGTCTATGTAAAAAAAATGTAAAAAATGGCATAGATGAAGAAATACAATGTTGAAGGTCAACTGTGTAATATCTGCAAAGTATTCGCTTGGAGAAAGTTCAGGGGTCATTGGTTCAGATATTCAGGAGTTTTAAAGGAAAATGTAAAATAAAATGCAATTTGATTGTTTAAAAAAGTTTTTGCGTGTAAAAACGGGAAACAACATACATTGACATGATATTGCCATGTATATTTGTATGCAAGGCGTAAATAACGCGAATATCATTGCATAATGTTTCTCTCTCTCCAGTCCTTAATCGATATCTGATGGATACTTTCAGTAAAAGCATCGACCCGTATGGATGAGTAAATAATGGTGTTGGATCAGGTGCCAATGTCTATTGGAAAACGATGGACGCTTTTCATTGTGAGACAAAGGTTTCTTTGATGTTTTTAGGCTTTTAGGTTCATTTCTCACACTTTTTCTGAATATCCACTGAAAAATATCATCATAAAACATTGAAAACAGAATTGCATACGTTGGAATATTAATTTCTAAAACCAAGGCTCTGTCCTTGCTAGACACTGCGTGGTACAAACGCATAGAGGAATACATTAATTAGTTGATAAATATACATACAGATAGATTCATAGATGGAGATAAATAGAGTCAGACAAAAAGAGACAGGGAGAGACAGAGAAAACGACGAAATAAATAGAGGAAGACCAACATCCGGACAGATAAAAAACAGAGACCGAGAGAGACTAAGACAGCGAGCAAGAGCGATAAATTTGCCATGTTAGTGTTGTGTTTTTTCAATGAATCAGTACTCCCACACATAAAGCGTAAATGTGTATATGAGCCTTCACTAATATCGAATATTTACATTCAGAACCAATATCTTCCGAATGATTTCAATACAAAGAAAGACTCATGACAAAACTGCTGTTTGGGAATTATGTATTACAACCAAAACGGAAGTAATAAGGTTTTTAAATCTAATATAGACTCTTGAAATGATATCAAAACGGTTTTAAAGGTGGAAACTGTCCGTGAATATAGGGCAAAAATCGTGGCGATAGTTTTTTTTTTCTCTCTTTTATCTCAACGTTTGAAGGTGTGAATGAAATTTACCACATAGGTCCTGTTTTTAAGACCAGAGTTTTGGCTACATATCTTGGACCAGTTTAATTCTTTCATGTAAAATGACTTGTAAGGATTTTAGATATATTTAGTTTGCTTTTTCCTTTCACCAGGGCTAGTAGTCACTGTTTTAGCTCAGGATTGATGCTGGTTTCTTAAACTCTGAAAACAATCAGATTCCCCCGATCTGGGAGATAGATGTTCCTACTACAGTCAGTTTCCTTGTGTTTCGGCTTTGATGCAATGAACCAATCTCAGTAAACACCATTAGCTGAACAAAGTCGACACAATGAGGCATTATAGCCTCGGGATAAGGCGGATTCTAAGAGGGAGGGAGAATCGTACTGTTAGTGTCATGTTTACATGCTGTAGTACTGAATGCTTTTGCAAAAATTTATCATCTTATTATCTTGAAAAAAGTTATTGATATAGGCACAAACACACACACACACATATGTGTATATATATATATATATATATATATATATAAATATATATATATATATATATATATATATATATATATATATATATGTATATATATATATATATATGTATATATATATATATATATATATATATATATATATAAATATATATATATATAACTTCTCAATACTTCTTGGACAAGAATCAAAGTTTATCAAACGAACACGGGTGCATGCGTTTTACCTAAAGCTGTTTTGCTTCAAATAGATTACTTTTCAGCTACAAACTCTTCTGTTGCTATCTATTATAGAGAATTTCACATAATCAACTGAAAAGTCTTGCATGATTTTGCAAATATGGACTGCTCATATGATGTGATTCCAATTGTTCAGTTTGGCATTATTAAAATCTAAATATGTACTGATTTTGTACAAAATTGTAACCGGTGACTCTGAAAAATTATGCAAAATCATGATTCAGAATAAAACTCTTAAAATGCACTGTTTATGCATTTGATTTTTTATGGCCAACCAAAATATTGATTAAGTGTTGACAATGACAGAAGCAAAATGGTTACGTATTTAACAGGCAAAGTTAATTGAAAACATAGAAATTTGTTGATGTATACCAGTTTCAAATTAAATCAACGCTACAGAACACTATTTTTGGTCGCGTTTTGTTTAGTCTGCTTGAGTTTTGTTTCGTTTGTGTTTTTGTTTTTGTTTTTCTTAGCAGTACAATTCACAGTTTCATTATATTTGTATAATCATACAAATAAGTTTGAAATTAGTTAATGAATTCAACCAGTGATATTAAGTACAACATCAATAGGTAGGTCATTGAAAGTTACTAGGCAATGAAGAAACAATCAGGTAAAGTACGAAATTACTGCAAAAAAATCAACTTGTTCTCGCTGATACCGCAATACCTTTTCTTGAAACTCTGAAGAGATGGCTTGCAAACAGGTAGCTTTAATACCAACTTTCTGACGGGATGAAATCGCGAAATCCATGAGTGTGGTAAAAGTGTACCTTCCTGCTAATGAATTATTGCTATATATCATTATTGAATAATACAATTCATGATCAGGCATTTAGGCACATATCTGGGAAAAGTGCAGCTTAGGCAAAGCACTTTTTCTCTAATTTACTTAATGAAATCTAACGAATTCTTTTGAGATATCCCCTGTTCTATCCTGTATATTTTTCAATCTATCCATCGGTTCACTGTGACGTTCTAATATGATGTTGTAATATGACGTTGATTGTGTTTGTTGGGAAGCTTGCTTGATATCTGATATATACAGAGAGACACTGAAAGAGTGAGAGGGAGTGACGCAGGGAGTTGAAACTGACGGTGAGTAAGCTCATCGTTTAATTTGTGAAAAATAAATAATTTAATTTTTTTTTATTCTACTGATTGTTTACCACCCGTTTCCATATGGATCTGATAATGCGTGTCGGCAACTTAGATCCTGCCAAGCTGATATATTGTTCTATGTAACTTCGAACCAACGACCAAGGTGTAGGGCTGGGTAAGTGGATTAGTAAAGTCTTGGGCAACAAATCGATGAGCATGCAAAGTGGACACATTCTGGCCAAAATAAAGCAACTGGGCTACGGTGATTCATTTTCAGTAAGAATTTGCAATGTCAATTTTTTTTTCGTTTTTATTTGGGAAAAAAAGTTTGTTTTGTTTGTTTAGAATCCCCATTGGTAAGAATCCATTTCGACCGAAAATCAGGCTCAAATCACGGTTGCAACCATGGCATAATGAAAAGCCACTGAAAGATGTTAAGTTCAAAATGGAATGTTATATGTCTTGCAATATTACAGACAGACGGTAATTGCAATAGATAACAATTCAACCCTCTGAAGTCGCTCGAGAAACATTATAGAGAGTGGAAACTAAATTGGAAGTTTTCAGAAAAAGTCGGCAACGAAAAAAGTGTAGGTGTGTACATAACTCGCTGCTAGATTTAAGACCATCTGACAGAGGGAGGTGAACATTCCAAGCAAGTCAGATTGACGTCCTCGCGATATTTCGTTAGTGCCAGGGCGATATCAATCATGGCGAAAAGACGGTAATGCCGGTATAATATCAGTTACTGACAATTGAGTTCACCATCTCTGCCGCTATCTACGCCTCAAGGAGCACTTAAAATCTATCGCCAAGATGGACCGTATTTTGCTGATGTATGTAATTCTATACTTGGATAGACTTTAGAAATGCATCGGCTTTTTGACCTGAACAATGACATCAAAATTTGGCAAGGACATGAATTTCTACCATTATTTTATTGTTATGGCTAGTGCCAGGGAGATGGAACAAGTAATAAGAGGCTCAACTGGGATGCCAGGAAATGCACATGTCAAAAGCAACTCTAATGCTCTGATAAATACGAATGAATAAGAAGCAACCCCGGACAAGAGTCGTAAGTCATTATTCGTTTATACCGTTCGTATTTGCGACTCAACTCAACCTGCAACCTTGTTATCATACAAAGTTCACGTGACAAATAAATAATCGACATGATGTAAGTGTATATCCAAAAAATGCCTTGTTTAACACGGGAGGCATTTTTCTTCAAAAGTATTATAAGAGGTGTAGTCACCATGATCATATTAATTGAATAAAATGAACGCAGTTCGTTTGTCAGTAGATAAATGATTGAATGGTTGAATTCTAAGTCATTGATGGTAAATGAGACTTTTAATTAGTACCAAAGTAGTGGGACTGTACCAAAAGATGTGTTACTCCTTGGCTTACTCAGAGCTTGACAAAATCAGGAAATGGCCGTTCTCCCACTTTTTTTTTCCTGAATAGAGACCAGTTCGTGCATACAGGGTCTACTCATAAGGCTTGGTACCCTTTCCCAAATATTTCGGTGCTTCCAGAAGACTGAGACGGCTACCAAGAAGACGATATCAATTATTGTAAAACTATCTACATCGTGAAGTCATCATCATCAGTCTTCAAACGTCTGTTGATGGACATAGATCTTCCCCGGGATCCACAACATTTCTCTATCATGATTTTCACGGAGCCAGTATTCTCTGAATTTGTGTAGTTCATCTCTCTATCTTGAATTTTGTCTGCCTCAGATTTGTATGTTGTCTCTGGGGATCCATTTTGTGAGTTGTGATGTTCTTTGTTTGTCTTTCATTCTTGCAACATGACCAGCTCATTGCCATTTGAGTTTTCTAATGGATTCTATGATGTCTCTGACCCCCATTTTCCTTCTTATGTACTGTACTGTCTTATGATCTCTCCATGTGAAATTGATCATGATTCTCCCATGCCCACGCTGCATGCTTCTCAGTTTGCAGGTTTGTCACTTGGTTAGGTTCCACATTTCAGGAGGATGCATTGTTTATAAAGTAGCCTATCTAAAAGAAATGCTATTGTGGAAAGAATCACTTCTTTTCGATGGGCTGGAATGTCTGTGAAGAACATTGAAGCTTTTCTAGAAAGCAAGACTGAGAATATGATAAACAATTGCAATTTATATATATTTATATATTTTTAGTAGTAGTAGTAGTAGTTTTTTTTAGTAGAAGTAGTAGCAGCAGTAATAGTATTATTGATAACAATAACAAAAACAACAACAACAACTATAATAATAATAATAATAATAATAATAATAATAATAATAATAATAATAATAATAATAATATTTTCAAGTTTTGAGAACTACTGCATGATTTAAAACCATCAAATTTCATTTTCATTTAAATTTTCAACAAACGCTATTCCATATCTACCTCTAGACTTACACGCATCTGAGAGGAAACTGATCTAATCTGGAGGCATCAGCAAACAATACAATGTAATCAGTTTATATGTAGACTTCAGTCTGAACTTTCAACTCAAAAAAAAAGATTCAGTCATGGATGGAAATGGAAATAATATAATAATAGAACACAATGGAAATAATTAGTTTCCCCAGATAAAGAATCAAATGAAATCTAAATGTTTCCGATTATACAACATTTGATGAGAAGGGTACACATCTGGCTTGATGCTTCACAAGAAGTGCCCAACAATACATTTTCATATACAGCATAATTCTGTTATTTATCACATTTTAAAAATATTTCATTAATAAAAAGATTGAAATAAATGTTTAAAAAATAAAATGCAACGATGAATAATAAAAGAACAAAATGAACAATACAGATAACCAACCATTTCTGGTATTTACAATTGAATTGCAATATTTTTTGAAACGGTCCATAAATCATGAGATTGCTGTTTTTGCAATTCAATAATGTATTCTTAAAGTATTCCTTGAGGATCCTTGTGAAGCTGCTTCTACTTGAATTTATTAAATCTAATTTTGAGGAAGAAAAAATTGGGAATTATACCTGGAAGCTTGTATGATATATAAAATATATTATTGAAAAATCAAAAATTTGTAATGTAATGTTGAGATTGAGATAAAAAAAAAGATCAATGATGTAAGGAAAAAGAACAGATACTTGAATCATTAGAAAAGGTCGCACTTTTCTATCATCATCAGTACAGATAAGGGAAGTAATACTGCAGGGTTATCTTCAAACAGTACTGGTGACTAAAACCAGCTTATAAGATGACACCAACCATACTATAGTATGAGAGTAGACTCTTTTTTTTTCATGCATACAAGAACAGGATGCATTGTCAGTTATATATATATATATATATATATATATATATATATATATATATATATATATATATATATATATATATATAGATAGATAGATAGATGGATAGATGTGTGTGTGTGTGCTCGTGTGTGTGCATGTGTCTGTGTGTGTTTGGTGTATGTTAGCGTGTTTGTGTGAGAGTCAACAACATTGATCTTGGGTGTGCTCTTTTACTTATCTTCATTAGTCTTTTAAAGTGTAAGTGTAAGATATATATATATATATATATATATATATATATATATATATATATATATATATATATATATATATATATATATATGTTGAGCATCCTTTAAATGAGGTAACCATCCATTATAAGCTTATGCAATGCTCTCCCATTTTGGTGGATGAGGGATTATGCATCATAAAATATATTGATTAAATTCAACATTCCTGACCATCGAGTTGTGCGTAGGGCAGAGGTAGGATGCAAGCCTCTGGGTCTGAAGTGGTTTACTTGATGCTAGCCACAGCACTATCTCCAGCCCATTTGACAGGCAGGTGTCAGTACCAGTGAACAGATACTACACTTTGATCCTGCTGGAAAGACCACAAAAAGGTCCCTAATTAATCACTGTCCGACCACAGCAATATTGGACACAAGGTCGGGCTTAACGTGGGGAGAATAGGTAACCCTTTCCAAAAATGGCTCTAGCCGACGCCACTTCGATTGCGAAGCAACCTCCATCACGAAAGCATCCACCAAGGGATCTGCTACGTTTAGTGCAATGGAGCAGTGCTGCCCCAGGGCAACTGATACCTTGCAGCTGGGCCGATTAAAAAAAGGGAAAACAGGAAGGTTCCAGACGCGAGTAGTAGGCTGTTTGATTTGTCTTGGTCAATCATGGCCCCTATCACCCGTTTGTACCGTTCGATCGCTTTTTGCACCAGCCGTATGTCCTGGTGACAGGACATGAAGGTGGTGACGTCGTCAGCGTATGTGGAGACCATGGGTCGAGCCCTTCCAGGTAGGAGCACCACACAAGCTCGGGTCTGTCCCCCCATTTTTCAGCCAGCGTAGAAAGGGTTCCAGCGCAAAGACATAAAGTAGGTGTGACAAAGGTAGACCTGACTGCGTGATCTGGAAGGGCCATGATTTATTTCCATCGACCTGTACCACTGCTTAGGGAGACTGGTACAGAAGACTGACCCAGGATCGAAAATCCGGCTTGAATCCAGCGGCCTCTAATATGGTTGTCCACCCTATCGAATGCCTTGGATTGATTTAAGTTGAAGATCACAGCTCCATTGTTGTCTTCTATCCCCTCTATTATGATGCTAACAAGGTGCAGGTTGTCCTGAATTCATCTCCCTTTCACGGAACAAGTCTGTTCCCGTCCGATCAGACTATAGAGGACGACCTGCATTTGGTCCGATACGATCTTGGCCACAATATTTAGCTCTGTGTTTAGCAGAGTTATGGGCCTGAAATTATCTATGATTTCCCCAACCCATTTGTTCTTCTTCAACATGATCACACCCCTGGTTATCTTCTGGGATATACTCACCTGGTTGAACAAGTGGTTGAAAAATGTTGTCATGATGGAGACAAACAGGTGCGACAACCTCAAGTAGAATTCGTTGGGTAGTTCTTGTACTTTGAGACTGCCAATCTCCTTTTACACTTCTCAGACTTCGTCTAACGTAACCAGACTCTTGCATCTATCCTTTTCAAATGCCTCCAGTTGGGGAAGTCAGCCATTAGTTTAGGGATTTCTGTTTGCAAAGTTCTGGCTTGGCTGTAAAAAAGTTTTGTAAATGTTCTCAGAAACCTCCGTAGATATCAGGAGCCGATTGCACACTGCACCCGTCCAGTGTGCTCAGCCTGCGAATGTAGCAGTTGAATCCCTAGCGTAGCTCTTCCCTGCGCAGATCCCTATCCATATTCACAGCCACCTTTGGCACTTTTTTAACCCATGTCTAACTATCTGTCCTTGGTAGCACTGGGTACCTTAGTGCTCCAGGTCTTTCCTAGCTAGCTCTATGGTTAGGGGATCTCCCCCAGCCACCACCCGGGAAAGGTCCTCTTCCAGTGTCGTTGCCGCCTCGGCTTTAGCTAAGGTAAGTCTTTTATTTCGTATTTGACAGCAAACGACCATATCTTATCATTAAGGTAACCCCATTACTTATTACCCTCTATCTCTGGGAAATTAAGGGTCCTCTATCCAATAATAGCTCCAGCTGACGCAGGTTTAGTTCGCTAAGCAACCAAAGCAACCCCCACTACGCGAGCATCAGGATAACCCCCGACCTGCTCTTTCAAGTGCAATGGAATAGTGCTGCCCCCAGGCCACAGATCCCTGCAGCTGAGCTGAGTAAAAGAACCATGAAGTTCCCGATGCGTGGAGCCTCAGTAAAACCTCGTTGACTAAGGCATAGCAACGGTGACCGATCTAGATATCGACCACAAACAAATATCCGGCCCATTCGACAGGCAAGTATCGATACATACTACTTTCACATCACAGCGAAATACGACACTAGGTCGGGCTCAACGTGAGGAAAATGGGAGACAGCCTTCCAAAAATGGCTCCAGCCGACGCAGCTACGGTTTACTTTGCAGCCAAAGCAACCTCCGCCACGAAAGCGTCCACGAGGGGACCTGCTCCTTTCAACGCAATGGGGCAGTGTTGTTCCGGGGAAACCGACCCCTGCAGCTGAGCTGAGTAATAACAGGAGAGCCAAAAGACGAGTCCAAAGACTCCCAAATGCGTTTAGCAGTGCTTAACCACAGTAAACCTCCTCGGCTAGCGTATTGCACCGGTGCACTCAGTCTTTTACACACACACCCTCTCTAGCCCATTCAACAGGCAAGTGTCAGTAACGACTCCTCAGGTCCTCCGTGGAACAGGTACTACACTACCTCCGTGCCATGGAACAGATACTACACTTTGATCCTGAAGAACAGGCAAGAAAAAGGGGGTGCTATTTAATCACTGTCCCGCCGCAGCAATATATGACTCAAGGTCGGGCTTAACGTGGGAAGAAAAAAGAGCATCCATTCCAAAAATGGCTCCGGCCGACGCAGTTACCGTTGAGAAGCTCATCGTAATGGCTAGACAACGTCACCTGCTAAAACATCCATCAGGGGACCTGCTCCTTTAAGTGCAATGGAACAGTGCTGCCCCGGGGAAACTGAGGCCCTGCAGCTGGGCCGAGTAATAATGGGAGAGCCTTGGAACGAGTCCAAAGGCTCCCCAATGCGCTCAGCAAATGCAGCATCAGTTGAACCTCATTGGCTAACGCTTGCACCGGTGCACTCGGTCTTTGACACACACTCCCTCTCCAGCCCATTCAACAGTACCTCGGTCTATGCTGTGAAACAGATACTACACTTTGATCCTGAAAAACAAGCCAGAAAAAGGGGCCTATTTATCTACTGACCCAACACAGCGGAATTTGACACAAGGTCAAGCTTAACGTGGGGAATGAAGGACACCCTTTCAAAAATGGCTCATCGGGGAAACTGACACCCTGCAGCTGGGCCAATTAATCATGGGAGAGCCGAAAGACGAGTCCAAGGGCTCCCCAATGCGCTTAGCAAACGCAGTATCAGTGAAACATTGGCTAACGCTTGCACTCGGTCTTTGACACACTCCGTCTCCGGCCGTTTCAGCTGGCAAGCGTCAGTACCGACTCCTCGGTCTATGCCGGGGAACAAATACTACACTCTGATCCTGAAAAACAGGCCAGAAAAAGGGGGGTAGTTTTTTCATATATAACTAAGACAAAGAGTTGTAATACAACAAAAGTTGCGTGTAAATAAGACAATTATAATATATATATATATATATATATATATATATATATATATATATATATATATATATATATTGGACTGGACTGTGTTGTCTGTATGGGATTTTTCATTTACATAGATATATTCTAAACATGTTTTGCAGTGAGAAGCTTCATTGGAATGCTCTGACATCTTCAGCAATGTTAGTGTATGAGATAGTTCTAGAAAATCAGTGGGTCAATTAACTGCATTGTTGATAGTAGCGGCCGATTTGGGAATAGGTAACTGGCTCGTGTGAATGAAGGTCAGCCATGGGAATATTGTCGGTGCGGAGAGAAGGGCAATATGATCATAGAATCAACATATATATATATATATATATATATATATATATATGTTGAATTGGTCCAAAGTCAGATTTTGTTGGTTCTGTGTCTGGGTATTTATGCTGTGAGTTGTGATGTCCAGCGGCTATCTTACATTCTTACAACATCCCCAAGCTAATTGCCATTTGAGATTCTCAAGGCTTTTTATGATGTTTCGAGATCCGGTTTTTCTCTGAATACTTTACCGTTTTGCAGTCTCTTCCAATGATTTTGAGCACGATTCTCTCATATGTATGTTGCAGGGTTGTCAGTTTGCGGCTCAGTGTCCATAGGTTCCATCCTCCAGCTCCATAGGTGACTATCAAGTGGATGCATTGGTTGTATATTGGCCTCCTAAAACTAATTGAATTTCCTTATTATTGATGCTGGGCTGGCTCCATCGGATTTTTGTCATTTTTACGATGATTCACTGCTTGATTCCTTCCTCTGAGGATTCTATGGAGATTTGATGTCCTAGGTAGATGTGGTAGTCAACTTTTTCCAGCTTTGTGCTTTCGATTTTGGTTGTTGTGAGTTTATTTCTATGTTTGTCGTTCATGACACATGTTTTGCTGACGTTCATGCGAAAGTCAACTTTTTAGCAATCTTTGTTCAGCTCCGTCTATCATTATTTGGAGGTTCTTGTGGTTCCCTGCGAAAACGACGATTTCATCTGCGAATCTTGGGTTACATAGGCATTTGCCGTCTATTCTAATTACTCTGCTTCCTCAGTTTGGGTTTCTGATCATCTCAATACTGACTGGATAGTATTTTGTTGAGCTGTGTTACTTTGTGTTATTAATTTTAAAAGCTGGAATGTCTCTGAGTTCTTATGTGGTCTAATAAAGGAACTGCAGTTGCGATAATCTGACATATACAGGGTCTGCAGTTAGTATGGTGATATCTTCAATGCTATTAGGGATTTGAGGAGTTGAAGGCCATTTGAAGTGTATGAATGTTAGCACAAGCAGCCTTTTATATTCTGCTGCTCCCCCTTTTTGTTAATTGATCAGATAGAGATGGTCAAAGGCTGGATTTTTTTTTCTAAGTCCAGATTGTTTTTGTGGCTGTTTTTGTCTAGCGTTCCAGTGATTTGTTCCGTGTTAACTTTGGTGAAGACTTTTTTGATGCAGTTGAGTAGACTCATTGGTCTGGTTGTGAAGGTCTATTGAGTTTCTTTTTTTTATATAACAGAATTATGATTGCAGTATTCCAATTTTCTTGGACTTTACTTTGTTCCCAGCATAATGGCTGGCTTCTATCACCAGCTCTTTTAGTAGGTTGATTCTAATGTTATCCGGTCTTTTATTGTGTTTGTTTGAAGGTTTGTTTCATTTCCTATGGTCAGAAATCATTGCACTGGTTGTTTGCGTCTTGTGATCCCGTACATTGTTTGGTGTACCTTTTTACAGTCTCTGTTTGATGCCAAGTGTCTATTTTCCTGGAGTATAGATGTCCTATATCGAGAAGCTTAGAAGCCAGTACCTTTTTTCAGAATTATTTCTATGATATATATCTTTTCCTCTATTTTTTCTTAGTATCTTTCAGATAGATTCAATTGATTCGTTTACTTCAGTCTTCTAACGATGTCGTAGGTTGTTTGAGATTTCTGCATTTCTCTGAGAGGATTTTGGTTTCATAAGAGATATTACTGATGGGTCATGTACTATTTAAACATAGTGGTGACTTCAATTAGAGAAGCTGTTACTTTGTTAATGAAATCGCCGATTCTGATGTCGGTATCGTTCTTTTTTTGTTTGATAAGAAGTTCATATCGATTTTTTCAGCACAGGCTTGAAGGATAAAGTGAACTCTTTTGGTCAGTTTAGTCGTTGCAGTTTATTGTAGTACGTTTTCCAGCCTTCTTTGTTGGTGTTAAGTCGAATTTAACACTTACCATTCTGATTTTTTTTCCTACGTTTTTAGATTCTTAAACTGAATATCTTTGACAATGTATCTTGTCTAACGGAATATACACTATTTTGTTATTGGTTCCATAGTTGGAACTCTTCCAAGTTCATTCTTTATCACTTTTTCCTCGGAAAGTGACCATGACTGCGAACTCTTTTGCTGTTGTCAAGTTTACATGATCTTTCATTCCAAAATTCATATCCGAACTTGCCGATACAGCGTTCATCTCTTTCTCTTACCTGTTTGCTGGAGTGTTCAATAACTACATTATTATTTTCGGGTATCTTGAAGTAAGCAGGTTTGATATCCTGAAAGTATATCTTGAAGGAATTATGTTCATTTACACTTCATCGTGAGTTGTATGGTGACACGGGCTACTCGGTCGGATGCAATTTTAAAGCCAACAACTATATCCTAAAAAAAATCTATTTCAGCTTGGGTTTGCTTTATCTTTCCTGTAGTTGTAAAGAAAGGTTTGTTCTTTAGTTTGATTAGTTCTTTTCTTGGTTTAAAAGTGGGTTGAATATGTAAGGTTTAGTGTATGTCTTTCAGATTTGGTTGGGAAAAATGGATTTCATTAAAACACCTCCCTAAATTGATCCCGTAAAAGAGAAAGGGCCACCCTATGAAACCATAGAAAAGGGAAAACTTTTTGGTACGTTTGGCCCCCTTAGAAGTGAGGTCTGTCACATATGACCCCTCAGAGGGGGAAATATCTATTTAAATCTTTAACCCCCAAAGGAAATCATTTCACTGTAAAACTTTCCTCATCGATCGAACATCAGATAAGCTTTTTTCCTCATTGCGTGACGGACAAAAAACAAAAGCAAGTTCTGGGTAGTTGCAACCATCATTTACGTGGCATTTTATATGACAAAAAGACTGGAGGAAAGAAAGAAAGAGTGAATAATGAAGTAGGTAAAGAGGCTATCAAGTAGTAAATTTTGACACATCATCTAACGATGTTGAAGAAACAAAAACAAGATACTTTATTCTAATCGAAAATAATTCGAATAGCAAATGGCATACGTCGAAAGTTAACCCTTTACAAGTTGGATTTGTCGTTCTGTCTGAAGTTTACAAATTCAAATCCTCTCCGCTGAAAAGTTTACAGCACAAATTCTTTATCCCACGAAACAAAATGATTTCTGCATGTGGCTCTGTACTTGTAACGATGGACTGAATTAATGATGATAAACGCATAATATAACTTTGATCCCACATTCAAAAGTCATTTATAGCGTAGGGCTTCAATCTCAATGGGAACGGTGTTGTTTTATTCAGTAAAACCCTCCTTACGGAATGCCTATTGATATCCAACATGCAACGTGGAAGGATGAATGAGCAGATCCTCAACTGACTTGCCTTTGTGTAACCGAAAAACTGGCATCTTTCACAATTGATAAAGTTGGTTGAATGAATTTTCAAGTAGTCGGTGAAAGATATTTGTCTTCGGTTTGAAAACTATGCAATAAAGGATGCATCTAAAGGGTGAAAAGTGGATCAAATTTCCAAGAAACTTCCAAACTTCCAACCCAACCAATTGTCTATTGGCTGAAGTCTGACTTGCTGGAAGAGACATACTCGTTTTCTTTTGCTATAAAAAGTTTTTATAAATGAGTACATCATGCTGATATATCTGGATTTCTACATCTGACAACAGGATGTCTATCGAATAATTGCATGCAGACTCTTGCTTTATGCCAAATATTGAACTTGGGTGATTTTTGGTTGGAATCGCTAAAAGTCGGCATCATCATCATCATCATCATCATCATCATCATCATCATCATCATCATCATCATCCTTTTAACCTTGAAATTTTCAGATCACTCTCGACCGTTGCGGAGCCAATATCTCTGGAAACCTTCTGATTTATCATGCCACATAATTTTTCTGAAAGCCCCAATTTAGCATGCATCTGGGTTATCCTTGATATAGTTCATGATATCTATTGATCATTTCTGCATCATGTCTTGCCGATTGCTTTTGAGCTTGTTTGTTACTTCTTCATTGGATTCTTCTAAAACCCTCGCTAATTTCTTTTTTTTCCTCTATTAAACAGGGTGCTGTCTTGTGATATCTACTTGTAATATTACACATGATCTTCTATTGTACACGTTGCATGGTTCTTTCTTTGAGAGTTGATATTTTGGCTTGGTTCCACGTTTTAGCCCCGTAAGTAATTATCAAGAAAGCTTAGCGGTTGTAAACCTTCCTATGGAAAAGGAATAGACTGAAATCTGAGAAAAAGTCACTGGAGTTGCCAAATTTTAATCTTTCCTGACATCTTCATCAAAAACTGACGGAGAAGCCGAAAATTAATCGTTACTCTGTTTTGGCTGCCGCGTAATTTCTCGACGCCACCTTTCCCTATGTAATTATGGCAGTTCGTGCAGATCACATCGCAGGCGGCATATGTCTTTCCCAGAGAATTAATCAAGATTATAATTTTGTTCCCTCATGACACTGGTATCTTATACTACATCTCTCTACTCTCCTCTTGAAATGTTATCATCCCAATCAGTAGTAACAACAGCAGCAGAAACAATAGAATCACTAACAACATCAGAGCCACAACTCTGGATAATTCTGATACTAATACAAACAATACGATTGATGATGGTGATGATGGTTGATATTTTGTCTCCGATGGAGTACAAATGATTCTCTAAGGAAGATGAAATATAACCCAGAAAGATAAGGAGATCAGCTCATCTTCAACACTACTGAAATGGAGAGATATTCCTCCTTATAATTAACAGAAAGCTCCCATCATTTCATTTAAAGATGCACTTTTCGGCTTCTATTTGGCATTTGCAGAATTTGAACATTTCTAATCTTGCGCACTGAGGACCCTTATAATGTATAAGTCAATGTTTCCTCGTGACTGTGGGTATCAAAGACTTTTGAAAAAAAAATATTACCATTTTCCCTGAATACAGACTTACGAAGACTTCTGCTGCTACTAAAGATCATCATCATCGTCATCATCATCATCATCATCATCATCATTCTAGGTCTGCTGCTTGACAAATTCCTCTCTCTTTCGATGAGAATCAGAATTGTGCTAACGTCTGTGATGTCTTACCGGAAAACCTTACCATCCACTTTGCTGATCTCATGCCCGGTCTTTTTCTACTGTTTTTACAGTCCAACGGGCAATAATATGTTTTAATTTCGCAATATTCATAGCCTTCTGTGCAATTCTAAGTTTGTTTACGAGTATCTGGTAAGTTTTCACCTCCTTCATCCGTACGTCATAGTCGGTATTATACATTGGTTGTACACCCACGTTTTGAGCATATCTAAAATTTGTTTTTTAAGGTTTCTATTCATAGTGAATATTTTTTAAATGTTTCCATTCATCCTGAATATTTTCCAGCTAATGCGCAGTCGTATTTCATTTCCGTGGTTGTCCTCGTGATTTATCGTCTTTTTAAGGGGAATGAACGGCATACCGGCTTTTAGGGACTCACTCTCTATGCTTTGTTGTTCTAGGTTTCAAATCTTTGTCCTGATACTTTTTCGCCATATTTCTTTAATTTTATCTATTTAAGTCTTTCTGGGTCACTTTCAGCAATCCGTAGAGAATTATGTTCTTCTCTGTCCTACATACCATTCATCCTACAACGAGCAAGAATACATTTTCTCTCGTGAACGATATCATGACGTGACTAATTAGGAAGCAATTAAAATTTCCCAGATACTTTTTCAGGAATTAGATAAATATTGATATAATGATATTTTTCAGATATTATTCATCATAGGACATAAGAGAATTATAGTTTTTTTTTCTTGCTTATACTTTTCCTCTAACAATTATTTTAACATAGCAGTGTTATACAATTTAATTATAAGCTGAGTACAATGCCAACAGTTATTCATGTGATTCATGTGTATGCATCTGCCCAACACTTACAACCGCAAATGCCTGAAAGCGAAACTCAACAGCAACGATATCTGAAATGTTATTCCTCATGAGCAAAAGAAACCTAGTATATATATATATATATATATATATATATATATATATATATATATATATATATATATATATATATATATCAATCATATACTTCATTTTTGATATATATATATCTATATATATATATCTATATCTATATCTATATATATATATCTCTCTCTCTCTATATATATATATATATATATATATATACATATATATATATATATATATATATATATATATACATATATATATATATATATATATATATATATATATATATATATATATATTCTAAGGTTTCAATAATACTCCTACTACGGATAACGGTCTAGTTTAGCATTACAGTAACACTTTAATTAGAAGAAATCCTTCCTAAAGGCTCAAACATTTATTCAATTTTCTCGAATACGCTGTTGACTGGAATCAAAAAATCAATCCAGTGAATTTCTTAGAAGAAAAAGAAACATTCTCCACCATGCAGAGCAAAACCCTTTTATATGATCGGCAATTTTATCCTTTCCTTCTCATAAAGTGGATGAGGAACGTATACCAGAAAAGGTTCATCCGATTATTTCGCCCTTTAGCTTGATAAGAGACTTTTTTGCCCACTCCCTCATGACAGCCCAACCTAAATATTTGAGCACTCAAACATTGTTACAGGTGAATGAATATGAGTACCCAAAGATATACACACACACACACATATATATATATATATATATGTATATATATATATATATATATATATATATATATATATATATATATATATATATATATATATATATATGTGTGTGTGTGTGTGTGTGTGTGTAACTGCCACAAAAATGCACGATACATATACATATATATATATATGTATAATCAGAATGGATAAGTGACAATTCGATAGCACTTTTTGTAAGTATAAATTATACGAACAGAAAGATATATGTGAACATACATAAAAGCGACAACTGTATAATTATGAACTTTTAAACCATCATATGAATACATATGCCCATTCAACATTCGACAAGACAAGAGAAGCGCACAGTTCTGTTTAAGCGGTTATGGCACAGGTTGGCCATCACTCTAGTCGAATATTTCTCGATTGTATCTTTCTAAAAGCAATTATTCCAATTATGCCATATCTTTGCCTGTCTAATACCCATTTCAGAAATATGTAGCCACGGATCTCCGAGCTGATTGAATCTCTCGACCGTGAAATAGTGAGGAGTTGAAGATATTTTCAGCCAGAGACACTACGTGACTGCCCAAAGATAGTTCATTAATTTCAATGTTGCATGGGAGGATGAAGAAAAGGGGAAGGATTTACGACACTTTGGTGAGTAGATCTTCAGATCTTTTTCTTTTCTCCCTCCATCAACCCATTCTAACCAAGGCCGAAAAAGCGTGTCAGGGGACTCATAAAGGAAAATATAAAAGTGTTTGGTATAATAGGCTCTAATTCGCATCCATGGTCCTCTCTTACAGCTCCTGTTGTCCTCTTTCCTCGGTTGCTTCTCAGTCAGTTTCGCTTCCACATCTTCGAAAATTCTCATTTTGATATCATCTTGTAATAATTCTACGATAGACCTATATTAAAAATGTCTCACAAATCATAATTTGTAGAGTTGAACTGATATATTCAAGGCTAAATACTTAGGACGATTGTGTCTTGGTCTCCTTTAAAGTATTCCCCTTGGGACCACACATGTCTTCTTCAGCATCTTTTCCACTTTTAACAATATTCTGTAGATCAACTTATGCGATCATAGTCAACTGTCTCTGTGCTATCTCTTTCGCGACCAAGTTTAAAATCGTTTCGAGAATAGCCAAGAATCACAGGGAGCCAATTAAGGCGTTTTATATACCTGGGCAAGGCAATGATACGTGAAAATAAACCTGCACGAGACATGTAGAATGACTTGTTGTAATGCAGTAGTCCTAGAGCGCTCAAGTTCACCCAAAGGTCCTTCACTACTAACTGAATAACCCTCAGCAACTGTGTATGTGTGCGAATGCACAGACAGGTCTCTGCTGATTTGATCTTGATATTGGCCGGAAAGTCCTGGTATACGTGTTGATATCATGCATAAAGAAATGGATATGTATTATCCGATAAAATAGTTATGTATGGTGTAATAATATATAGAAACTTATTTGAACTAATCTCCCGACGTTACACTGTTAATATGTCACCCACTGCAGACAATGTAAAGAGAATAAACAATCAAAGAAAATAAGGTTGCTGAAAGAATTGAAGCTGCCACCGATAGGCTAGCTGCTTCAACGAAACGATTCTCTCACAATTGAGTTAAACAAATGTCGGTAATGTGAAGGTCCAAATACCTGCTTAGACAAATTCGAAAGATGCGAATAGACCGAAAATGAAGCAACTGGAATTCAGTGTTCGTATATATATATATATATATATATATATATATATATATATATATATATAACGCAACTTTAAACTTATCTATTCAATAATCATCTGCACATTGTTTTCACTTATAAAGAGAAACTGACACATGTGCAAGCAAACCTGAAATTCCACACGCACCGAAACATCCTAACTAAAATAATTAAATGTATTCAGTTTGTGAACATTTAGTGAACTTAATCGACATGTTCAATATCGCAGCATGTAACCTTATACCATACTTTTTCATGTTATTGATATTGATATTGATGCTGGTGTATGTATGTTATTGTGTAGACTTTTAATTGACTCGTCCATATCTTGTACAACTACTTAGTAAATATAATTATTGTGCTGCAGGGGTAGTTTCAAAACCTTGCAAAGTGGAAAACATTTTCAAGCTATGATGCCACAAATGATTTAAACGTTGATGCAATCTTGCCATCGAAACGTAGTGTCTTTGATAGCTTCCTATTTTCCACCGTAAATATGACAATATACATGTAGGTGGGCCTTCGTACTAGAGATGCTATAAAACTACCAACTCGTTTCTCTTTCCTTAATTACGATACTGCTTGTATGTATGAGCATTTTATTGCGATATAGTTAAATATCCGTCTGCAGATTCGTGTGTATCTGTAATTATCTACCTACAGCTGAGAAGGAGACATAGCTTTTCTTTATGAGATAAACTAACATAAATGTTATTCTTTCAACATATTTAACATTTAATTACTTTATGCCCCAATAAGTATTGTTCGCAGGAAACTGATGTCTCTATTGAGAGTATCTGTTGCTTTTATTCCGTTGTAGTTCTTTTAATCAACTAATGCAATCTTGATCAGGGTTGAACAGCGATGACCAAACATTTAATTAGTCTGATTAAATCTATCCGGATGAAACGTAATTAACGAATCTGCCTGAAAGGATTGTAACTTAGTATTCCATGAATTTCGCTTAATAATTGCAATTACACTTTGATTATAAACCAAACACTGAAATATGATGTCATTATACGGATGAGCATACACTACCACAGAAAAATGCATGTGTACATGCAAACACACATACACACATACACACGTGCGTGCACGCACACGTACATATGTATGTATATATGTATGCATATATATATATATATATATATATGTGTGTGTGTGTGTGTGTGTGCGTATGTTTGCGTGTGCAGATGCATGTGTGCGTATGTGTGCATGTGTGTGTGTGTGCTTGCATGCATTCACATTTCTATGCAATTATCAATCTTAAAACAAATATGAATGATTCCAGATCATATAGATTTACATATTCAACATGGAATAGATTATGGATTTATTCTAAAATGCAAAGCAAAAGGCTGTTTGGAAAAGAGTAAAAGGCAGGTGCATGATTTCCTTCAGCAAATCATTGCAACATGAAAACAAGCAAACGAACCAAAAATCGAATCCGATTTGCGAGATGATAACCGTTATCCTGTATTACACTGCCACTTAGTATGACATAGGAGCGAGTGGATTCATGCATTTCCCAAGAACGTTAATGATTCAAAGATACAAGTAACCTCAGCCAAAGTTATAACTTGGATTGTTCGTTTGTCTTCCTGTGATGATGAACCGACCTGCTACATCTTCTGGATGATACAACATCTCAACTCAGAAGTTCAGTCCATCTATTCAGGGTTGAGCACTCATTGAGTTAATTAACTCATCCACTGTGAGCTTATGCAATGCTCTTCCATAGGAATAGAGCACTCTGGTGGATGAGGGATTTCTGTATAAACAAATATACCGCCTAAATTCAGCCTTAGTGACTGTCCAGTTCCGTAGTCCAGAAGTTGAGGTTTCAATTCTGCCTCGCGGTACTAGATGGGATAATGGAAAGTTTATAGCCACACTGAATGGAGGGAATACATCGGAATAGCTGTCTGTGGATGACACAATAATTATATATATATATATATATATATATATATATATATATATATATATATATATATATATATATATAAAGAGAGAAGAGGAGACGGAGAGAGAGCGGGAGAGAGAGAGAGCAAAAGAGATATGTATGATGCGTTTGGATATATATGCATACATATGTTTCTAAACACACAAACACACACACATATTGCTCTTATTGAATGAATTACAGCTGATTCTATTCTGTTCTTTGAACAATAGTACCAAACAAAAGAGGCACATGGAAAGCAAATGAGAAAACAATCATTTAATCACTAACAATCCCTGCATGAATTTATTCTCTATGATTTTCAAGCTGCTAGTTTATTTTTCTCGGCCATCAATTCAAAATTCTCGATTAGCAGACTGCAGAATCCATGACTCCCCTGATATTTTTATTTTCCAACTAGAACATACATACAACATTATTGGTTATTGCAATTCTTGAAAATTCACCAAAACCTATGATCGGAATGATCTTTTGTTCGATACCCTATTATACTCTGAACGATCTTTTTCATTTAAATTCGTACATACTTCGGCAATTTATGAATTCTGCAACTTTGCTTACTTTGTTATCACTTACCAAGATTATACATACATGTTTATACGCAGTTTGATACATATGTTGCCGTGAAAATTAAAGCTTTGTCGCTAAGGAACGCCTCATCAGATCATAGTTACGCATGGTTTTCTTTTCTTTTTTTTTACCACTGACCAAAAATGCCCTAGCTGTTCCTGAAAATGTGATTAAACCTTATTGGTCCTCTGCCCCATTCGGCAGAAGTCAGACAGGTATGAATTTTTTTTTGTATTCACGACCTTGAAGTCAATGTTCATAAGCCCCCAAAAGTTTGAATCAACTGAAACATGTAAAAAAATCAAGTGAATGTTCAGCATAATTTGATCGGAAACAGATGGTGTTCTTCATTTTCACACAGAAAAAAGTCTGTGTACAGCATTATATTACCAGCACTGGCTTCTTTCAATCAATTTATGATCTCTGTCTGAGATTTACGCCCCTTGTTGAAATTAGCAACCAATTTTATACGTATATGCATAGATAAACAAACATGTATGCACGCATAGGCATATATATATATATATATATATATATATATATATAGAGAGAGAGAGAGAGAGAGAGAGAAGGAGGAAGAGAAAGAGAAAGAGAGAGAAAGAGAGAGAGAGGGGGAGAGAGAAATGAAGAAATATAATAGTTTATATGAAACATTCCACATATGCACTTATAAGCAATCATTATAAGCAGTGGTATGTTGAAAAAATGACGGAGTCTGCTAACAAATGTGCATGCCAAGGTCAGATGTATTTAAAGAAGTAAGCACGCCTCGTGTATTTCATTTTGATTTATTGAATGTCAGGAATATGGCCAAGAAAAAGACTCCGATGAATTTTATGAAGGCCAAGTTGTTATGGCGAGAAGTTTCAGTCTGATGTTGAAGGTGCTGATATTCAGACGCAGTGTATATCTAAGTTAAGAGGAGGGAAAGGGAAATAACCAACCACCGTGGATCAACGAGACATCGATTTGAACATTGAATGGATGTTTTCCTGTCACACACACAATAAGAGAAGTATTAAATTACTAATTGGAGATAACTTTCGCCAGAGTGAAAGAAAGAATGTTGCATGAGGTACGGCGTGGCTACAGGCCAAATAGAAAATCCATGCTAACAACTGCCGATAGTCCTCGATAGGCATTCAAGCCTTTGAACTTGGCCTCGTGGCAATAGACAAAAAAGCTGCCAAATACGATGAAATACATTCTTAAGTAACAGCTAAAGTGGCACGTTACACGTGTAAAGTACATCATTGAATATCTTGTTTAATAGTTGTCGAGAATGGAGGTAAGATTTTCGAGTCTACACGGTGCCCAGCCATTCAGTGTGCATTATGAGGGAACAGACTGAAAAATATTGAGTTTACTTCACGGTATTGACCTGATCTCTATATTCTCCTGGTCAGAATCTCATTTAGAACTCATATGATATGTTGAACCAACAAATCTGTTCAGCGGAGCTTCAGTTGTGTAACCTTTTGTAGTTATGTGTGAGATCATCGATATCCTGGCTGCTGGATCACAAAATAAGGTTTGTTGGGTAAGTAGAGTCCATGCCTGATCGAGAAAGAGCTGTTCTATTGGCTTAGGGATGACCATACCACGTATTCGCCGGATGTCATAATGTTTTGGCTCCTTACAATATATATATATATATATATATATATATATATATATATATATATATATATATATATTAATATCGATAGTGCAAAAGTGTTATATATATATATGTGTGTATATGTGTATGTGCTCACTTTTACATACATATACGTATGTATATTATATATGTGTGTGTGTAAGTGCGTGAGTACCTGCGCATGTTTATATGTGTATGTTTGTGACTTCCTATGTATTTATGGATCGGAGCAAGATATTTTATGTGTCCACCTAACGAAGATTGGCATAAACGCTCAGACTTAGCATTTGAATTATTGAATCAATTGATATAGATAACCTCCCAATAAAATCACATAACTGTGCAAAATGTTCATATTCCCATCGATTTAATCCTACAATTTCCTGAATAATTTACGATGAATATTTCCTTCTGTTCTAAGCATGTATTCAGTAAATGCCATCAACAGATACGATCTTTGTTCATATAACATGGAAATTGAACCAATTGGAATATAAATCACAACACAGATGAGATGATATGCTAGGCAGAAAAGATGGTGACAAACAGCCAATTATTCAAGCCCACCGGCAAGGATTCATTCAATATCCAATTAAAGAGAAGTGACACGTAAGTGGATATAAGTAATTGTGGATGCGAATGAATATATTAACAGGCCATTCGTATGGGCATTAATATGGTTCCTTCTGAGTGGCTTTCTAAGATATTACTTCGTATTTCTCCTAACACCCAACTATATAAAACCAAACGCATGAATACATGTGAATCCATCAAGAAAATTATATTAAATTTTTCCTTGTTCATACGGTAAAAAAAAGCTATGTACACGAAATGTTATCGAATGTTATGTAAGATATATATATATATATATATATATATTGCAATGCCATTTTTGTATGTATGCTGAATGACTTGTATGTAATGTAATTTTCGGTAACTCATTGTTCTTGCATATAGATTAGAAAAAGTGTAGGAGGGGGGTACAATTACACTTTATATTACCAAAAACTGACTAGGATGAAATGAAAATAAACATAGACAGAAAATATATAAATCTCTTGAGATATGCCTATAACGTTTGCATGACGCCAGGAGCGTACAAAGAATAGCTTTAACATGTTGAGTCATCTAGATAGGGAAACAATTTAAGAAATAGGCTTAAAGAAAGATAGAACAACGACAAAGTCATGATCGATGATAAAGACTGTCAAAAGACTATCTGAATAGAATGTAAGGCTTTAGAAGAGCTAGACCAATACAAAAGCAAGGGAGATCATGCAAATAGATTGGCAATGAAAATGGAGACGATCTCGTCACCAAGCTAGAAGAAATGACAACATATTGAGCAAAAGATCAACGAATTAGTGTCCATGGGACAACGAACGCAGTAAGAAAAGACCAAACAAGCAGTTTTCATGGGAGGAAATTGGAAAGAAATTTGTCTGATATTACAGGTCTTAAGGTAATGATGATGACTAAAATTTCCCACTTGTGCAAAATGTGTTGCTGGGAGTTGAAGATCGCAGCCACCTTAGTTTGTCTACCTGTTTTTCATTTTACCTCATCATATTCCATCATTATCATCTTCCAGTGTGCTAATCCCATCGAAACTTCACTAGTACTAGGTCAACCGAATATTTCCGAAATTAATTTTCCACTCCATCCGTTGGAAACCTTTCACAACGCTACTGAATGAAAATAGTCCGTCAAACTAGTTGTTAACCAAAATTGAATGGCCTAGTCTGCTTTGATACATACCAATAACTTGCACGGTAGTTAATACAGCTGTAAACGGATCCAATGTCCTAGATTCGTCATATCTCCCTGCAATAGTATGACCTTTAGTCAGGCCAAGATGAGTTACAATTTTCCATCAATGCAAACGCTGGCTCTGTCTGTCTATCAATTCTGTTTGAAGTAAACACATTTTGAGATAGTTTTCAAGGGTTTTAGGTTGGTTTAAAACTCTTACTCTTTTCCCAATTTCATTCACTCTCTTTTGTCGTTTATGTATGCATATTCACTCATAGTTATGTAAAGGTAAAGATATAGGAAAATGGTTTATGTACATTTACAAACTAAAACCGAAGCTGGAATATTATTTTTCGGTAAATATTTGAGTATCACTGAAGAATGGTGAACCGGACTCTTACAAATTTACCAATGGACACTGGCGTATATATATATATATATATATATATATATATATATATATATATATATATATATGTGTGTGTGTGTGTGTGTGTGGTGTGTGTGTGTGTGTGTGTGTGTGTGTGTGTGTGCGTGTGTGTGTGTGTGCATGTATTCGAAGGATGTGTATATGAGAAAAATTCGAACTGCATCAGTATTTGTGATCTATAAGACCCAATTAACTATCCACGGCAATTTATATGTAATCTTAGTCGAAGGCATTAATTATAGAAAAGATTGAAAGATAAAGCCGACAACCTCGACCAGAAAGCAATATTTCAAATTATAGCAACAACAATCATCCGGGCAATGGACGTCAGGAGCCACGGAATGATCCGGCTAAAACTCAACGTGGGGGTCTGATCTATCGTATCAAGAAAGCATTTTGATTGGGTTCGCCGTTTCAAATTTGGCCTCACCATGATCCCATGAACTAAATATACAAAAGTAAATGGACGCCGTGGAACGATGCCATACCCTGACGTTTGGATACGCCAGAGGAAGATTGTTTTCTGAATTTTTAAGCATAAATCTTTTTCTTGGGAATCGACATCTAAATTTCTCCCTCTTTCCTACTGTTTATTTATCCTTCTTTTCTGGGATGGCCGTTACATGTACGATTCACTAATACTCTTCCTCTTCGCTTAACACAAACACACACACTCACACACACACACACACACACTCTTGCAACTGATCAAACTTACGCGTATACACACATAGACGTGCATGCACGCACGCACACATTTATATCTCTCTCCCTCTATCTGTCTGTAGATTCATATTTACGCTAGGATTTTATGTTGCGAGTAAACTTAAACAGAATTCAAGATGAGTATATTTATAAATCCAAAAGAGGAGGATGCACAAACAAACACACACAATCAGACACACACACTCAAATATACACGCAAAAACATACATATATATATATATATATATATATATATATATATATATATATATATATATATATATATATACATATATATACATGCTAAGTATTTTTGTGCGTGCATTTTGCAAATTTTACCGTGTTTCATGCAATTGTTGATTCTTTCAATTCTTTCTCTATCAATTAGGTTTTGGATGTATATCATGGCTATTTCATTATTATACTCTTTTCAACTGCTTACCACTTATCATAGTACAATATATTTTAGGCAGATCAAATACGTCAAATATTTGCTCTGTCTTATGTAAAATTATCAACTGGAAGGAGATGTGAAGTATTATGACAAGTATGGCATATGCATCGATTCATTATAAACAGACACATCTATCATTGAATTGATTATATATATATATATATATATATATATATATATACACACACACACATATATATATATATATATATATATATATATATATATATATATATATATATATATATATATATAAAAGGAGAGGTAGAATTGTGTTTATGTGAGGTAATCCAACAAAATTGTTGTGATTATTCTCCAGAGTGGAAAATGGAATTATTATCACGGAAACAGGCTTGAGGCATATCTGTGGCTTTTTCTGAAAACACATGTAGCGATGCAGAAAAATATTGCCACCAGAGTTGTTTCTCTTCACATGATCAAATTTAAAGATATTGTATCCGTATTTTTTTTTTTTGTAAGAAGGGGCTCAAATGCACACTGATCCCTTCAACAAAACACTCAGCACACACATACACTCATATGTACAATTACATACATACAGTCATACACACTGGAGCAAAAACAGAAACAAAAAGATAAGTACACACGTGAGTTACACCCTCATGTTGACTGAATTCATCCAGCCTTAGCCCTGCTGTGTGAAAAAGGGACATCTAAAAACTATTCTTTCTTCCCAACTGTTTTTCACACCTTTCTGCTGTGTGTGTGTGTTTTAGAATATATATGATTAGTGTTTTGATTTGAATCATCCAAAAGAAGCCAATACGATAAATTATGTTATTTACAAAAAATTGTTTTTAGCATGCTTTTGTATAACACACACACACACACACACACACACACACGTATATATATATATATATATATATATATATATATATATATATATATATATATATATATATATATATATATATATATATATATATATATATATAATCAATTATAAGTCCACCACTGAAAAAAGCCTTCTCCATTTCTATTAATGGAGACTACAATTGCTTCCACTTTCACCATGTCTTACAAGCAAACCTCTCCCTCCAACATACATCAGGCTTTTACCTATAAAAGTTAATGTCCGATTGCTCCCCTGCATAGACATTCATCGTTAAGTATCCAGCATATTTCAATTATTTGTATAATATCCTCCCCAATATGGTCAACGATGATATTTTTTCTATTTCTTTGAGTCACACACACTCACACACACTCACACACATACACACACACACACACACACACACACACACACATATATATATATATATATATATATATATATATATATATACATATATATATATATATATATATATATATATATACATACATACATGTGTGGGTGCGTATGTATGTGTTTGCGTGTGTGCGTGGGGATGTACCGCATCATAAATATATACATTTCATTATCAGCTTTTGGTGGATGAGTGACTGAAATGACATCAAAAATTTGCAAAATTTCTTTCTCACTATATTTAATATTTAAAGTTTCAAGCTTGTTATACTATATATATTTTTTTTCAATACATATATGCATATATTTATGTGTGTGTGTGTATGTGTATATATATATATATATATGTGTGTGTGTTTGTGTGTGTGTATGAAAGGAGTAAAAGCTATTATAACTAGATAATTTGATCGTACACTGAAACTGGTGTGAGAAATATCATCAGTGAGCTGAGTATTACAACGAACAGCAAAAACGCTCCTTACAAAATATCCAGATTACCCATCTCTATCGTTTATTTCGTCCCTCTCGGAATCAAAGAATATGAGGCCGCTACTAGACTTGATAGAAACAAATCTAGCAGATATAGACCCAACAATAAACTATATGCTAATTCGGAAGGGTAACACTTATTTGAACTTTTGAATTGCTTTTGACTGTTTTGCTTGATGGTGAAAGCAATGCTACGCTGAGGCAGCTATCTTATTGGTGGCTTGTTCGATTCCTGAAGCATTCCCATTCACTTCAGATAGCTTATTCCATTTATGTTGAGCCAAGTGATACAATAACCAGGTATTGATGAGAGAAAATTTCAAATTAAATTTCTATATGATATTACTCAATAATTAATCATATATATATATATATATATATATATATATATATATATATATATATATATATATATATATATATATTAAGAATGTCAGCCTATCAGATACTCCTGTTTTTCTGCAATCTTAATACACACAAAATCATACATCTCACACACGTTCACAGAAAAAAACACAGGCACATATAATTTATAGATATTTACCGAAGCAAACCAATATCAAGAGGTATCTTCATACAGATGCATTTTTCTGCCTGTTTGTCCACATGATATCTCTAAAAGTATGCAATGAATTCCAATGGAATTAGGTGGAGGAGGGGATAGTGTATGGGGGAATTGATTACATTTCCAGGGGGATTTATGTATAAATTCTTTGATTCGGAGATATCTCCTTTTTTCATACATTTATGTATAACCTCATGACATTCCTTGCGATATCTCCAGATATCTTGGATGAATTTCCATAACATATTGCAGACGAGTAATTGATTTATAATGTGATTTAAATTTGGGGCAGGTCCATGCTCAGTTACTTCACATGACAATAGCGTTTTCGGAGGTTTGAGCTCTCTGAGTGCTTCCTACTGAATAATTACAGCTTAGTTTAGCCCATTCTCATATGATTGGGGCAGAGTGTAAAACAAACGTTATTCGTGAAATCGTTTCATTTTGGTTGGTCTTCATGATGAATTATAGTTATATTTGATAATCATTACTTCAATATGAGTCCTACAACCGACGATCTACAGTAGCAGAAATTTTGCAAACAACCCTGGTAAAAAATTTGTTCCACTAAGAATGTATTACAGAATATTGAATATTAAATTACATGTTTGTGTTTTTTTTTTCATTTTGTTGATTTAAAGAGTTAAACTACAATAATATGGGAAAAATAATAATTCTTCTTGACGATTAACAACCTTCATCATAACGCTTGTTTGGTTATTCCATGTTTTTGTCACAACTCAACTCAGCCCGTCAATCTAGAGCAGATCCTAAACCACATGCATCGGGTATTACGCATAAGCATTATTGAGACGTGATCTCTAAATATGATGAAGGTATATAGTTAAGAATTGTTTAGAGAAGGATGCAATATGCCATTTATTGAAGGGGAAAATAGAAAAAACATGCATAAATGTTTATTTTTTTTATTTGGTTAATCATATTATCATGAAATGAGTATCAGCAAAATTGGCTGCAATATATTTTACACAATTTTAGGGATATCTTCGAATTTTACTATATTTTTGATATTTCGCATAATAAACTATATCGTATCATTCACAAGCCATTGGAGAAATTGATAAACTAGAAAAATAGGTTCCGTATTACCTTACTGAGTGTGACATTGATCACAGTTGAAACATTACTAATATTGTTCATCTTGGCTTATCTAAATGTAGTAACAGGTGATAAAAACAGACAATATAAGATAGTGCATTAAAAGATGTTGGGACAAGATGCAGTGCAGCTTTCATCATCACACACAAATCTACCAAAAAGAATTCCTTGATTTAAGTGAAAATCTCTTCTATAAATAGTTGGAAACTAAACACGCTGTTAATATGCAAAAATACAGAGAGCAAGTTGTCTGTTTGAATGACGCATTGGGACAGAAATTTAGTGCAAGGGAGTCGACCAGTTATTGAACTATATGCCAACACTTGTACTAGTGTTATCAATGTGAATGATTATTAAGCCAAGATGAAAAGGTCTCATTCATACAGAGTTGGTACTTCGTGACTATCACTTGTTTCTTGGTAAGCAGTTCAAATAAGTTATATATCGAAGGATTCGTGGAATAATTCATTGGATCCAATTTAGTATAATCCAATTTGAAGGATAAATAATGCTTTTATGGTAAGCAGTATAAAATGCTGAAAGCTTTTGCAACAAATTATCGCTTATTCCCGGGGAGTTTTAATAGGCGGCAACGACGAAAGGAAAAAGAGACAGAAGGTGCAAAGGACCTTGATAAATGATTATGTTCGGAATTATATTCCGTTTACACATTATTTAGATGAAAAATAAGATACTACTACTACTACTACTACTACCACTACTACTACTACTACTACTAATAATAATAATAATGATAATAATAGTAATAATAATGATAATAATAATGATAATAATAATTATGATGATGATGATAATAGATCTTTTGAGTATCTTTTATCTGTAATGCTGATATATTCTCTCTGAGTTATATGATATGCTATTAGTTCGTAAGTGCCCTATGTGAAAGCAGACTTTTAACATAAAACTTTCATCAATGGTTGAAACCGATGCTACTTCTAATTCATGTGTGCACACAACGATTTGCTTTCACCGGATCATAGTCTAAGTTAAAAAGTTGAGCTGATTTTCTCTAGCCTCAAGCAAATAGGGGGTCAAATGTATGTGCAACCTTAGATGGAGGCCATAACATTTTCAGTCAAACTCACCTTTGCCCTATCATGGACCCAAGTACACGTCATATACGGCAGAGCGATTTACTTACGAATTTTAGGAAAACCAATATCAGTCCTGCCGAATCTGAAACGGAATATATGTAAACAGAAAAGTCACGTTCTCCCTATTGTGATCTTCTGAATGGAGATTTTCGTATGCCACAGTCGGACCATCTCGATTGCGCGGACATGTCTGAATAGTAGCATACATAGCTATTTCATCATCACTACGTCGGCAATTATGAATGTGAGGCGTCCCCAGGAAGAGGTAATATGATTCGTGATTGGATTCACTAAGTACACAAATGCTCTGCAAACTGAATATTCTAAAAGGTGTCTCTAGTGGTCAAACCAAGAATAGCAGTTTATAGAAAAGAAAGAAAAGTCTCAAGAATGATGAAAAAGTACGGAATGTATCCTGCCAACTGCGCATCCATCATGCATATTAAGCACCCCATCGGCAAGGATATCATTAATAATTTGTGGAAAGTCACTCTTCCGAGACGTCACTCAGTCGGTAATAATATGCTATAGGGAAAACTGTGTCAGAGTTGCATTCATAAAGACCATTCCAATCGATTTTCATTTTTCGTGTGGAGTCGAATGGCAAAACAACAATTTTGAAATTTGATATTTGCAAACGGATGTATACTAGAATGAAGTTGCACACTATTCAGTCGGCTGTATATTGCGTAGACACACTGCTATGTGCCTTTTCTAATGTATGTTGCACTTTCTGATGAATTTGGATGTTCACACATGTATTTTGATGGACATATATATGTATGATAACAACCATCTTCCATTCAACGCTCACATATAATCAGGAACACACTCTAGACACAAATTGCACTCACGTAGAAAAATGTAAAATATCAAAGGGACACCATAAACGTATACATATTCACCCGAGCATGAAAAAGTCCAATATATGTATATATATAAATATGGTTATATATATATATATATATATATATATATATATATATATATATATATATATATATATATATATATGTATCATCCACGTATATACTTATACACATGAATGTATATGTATATATATGTATATACATACATGCATTTATGATTGTATATATATGCATTTTTTAAGGTTGTCTCCTTTCCTTTCTTCCCATATATATATTTTTTTCCTTTTCTTTTTTTAGGGTTTGGTCATCCTTTGTTAGGTTAATTCAGTGGAAATGCTCAGGTAGGTATAAAATGTAAATTAGAAAGGTATGGAGATGGTATTTTTGTTATCAGTATGTAATAAATCCATCTGCTCATCGTTGAAGGTTTCCTCTCTAATCTTATTTGGATCTGTTCTCCGATGTCAGGGTTCTTTTTTTTTCATGACACCAAAGATGGTAATTTAATTGTTGTGGGTTTTTGTCCATCTGGTCATTATGGTGATTTGGTTGTCCTTCAAATTTGCTTTGAGAATAAGATATTTATGGTAGTTAATTTTTAGAACTTCCATGAATTATTTATTGTGTTATGTTTTTCATTTGAAATTTTGAGCAATGTCGACAATTTAACATCACTTTTATACAATAATTCTATTGGTCCTCAGTGTGATTGGCAAAACTGAGGATTTTAGTTTCTCTGAGGTGTCATAGGATTCCATATTCTGGCATATGAACGTTTGTTTAAATATTTTTTATTTTAATATGGGTTTAAGTTTGCTACCAGTTAGCCTCCAATAATATGTCGACAGACGCGTTATATTAGTCATTTGTAAATTATGACACGTGATCAGCTAATCTTAGTTTAAAAGGGTGCTTATGATATCTTTACATATTATTTGACTTCTAAGCGTTTCAGGGGTTGATATTTCTGTTTGGTATACAATATTCGAATCCGGGTTCTCTATGCTTCGTTCGTTAATATTAATTCTAAAATACACACACACACACACACTCACACACATACACACACACCGAAAATGCATTATATAGGGATATAGAATAAAACAATTTATTGACCTGCAGAGTCCAAAACATAGCAAAAGCATAAACATATTTGAAAAGCAAATCTTGTACTTTATCTTATTTTAGGCTCTATTTGATGTTGGGTGAATCAAATACTTTATGATATAGACCAATCAAACATCGGATATTATATTATATCATTCTCCTGATTTGTATTATATAAATCTGGAATATATATATATATATATATATATATATATATATATATATATATATATATATATATATATATCAGGTATTAATGATACTTTGCTACCTATTTAGGGGACAGCCCCAGTATTCGATTCTGGCATAGTAATTTCTTTTGTTAACTTACTGCTTTACACGTGACAACAATGGATTGAAACAATACCACAATTTATCAATTCAAGAAATGAGTATTGAACAGAGTTAAGAAATCGGCCAAAGCACAAATACACACTAAGGAGACGATCTTTGTCTTGAAGAAAGTCATTTTAGGAAGCCAGTGATATTTGGAGCAATGCCACAATTTCAATTACGGAGATGACAGAATACAAAAAATATATAATAAGTAAAATAAATAACGATGGCAATCTAGCGTAATGATTTCATTTTAATAACTAAAAACGAAACAAAAACATAATTTATCATTGATAGAATATCGTCTCGAAATTTTTTTTTCGAAAATGCAAATGTTAAATGTGCCTGCAAGATGTTCATTAACCTAGTAATTGATTCATGGTTTGGAAATGTTGGCACTGTCTCAGATTCTTTAGGGAAATTTGGAATATTTTCTCCTGAACAGCATAAATTCTTTAGTTCTTTTTCATTTAAATTGAAAATGAGTATATACTTATTCATTTGTTCGTTTGTGGTGAAAGCGGTGGAAAAAGAATGTGTTTGTTTCTTTGGAATTCTCTAATGATAGATTCAAAGACATAGTGGCAGTCTCCCAAGAATATACTTTACTTTTTCTAAGCGTCACGTTTCCTTATTAAGATTTGCAGGAATGAAAAAAATGTGAATTTTACGTGCCATGAACCAAATGGGCACAATGCACCAATATTTTTAGAAACCAAACGCTTGTATTCATTTGAAGTTATTCAAATGGCGGTTGCCACTTGCTTAGCAAAAACATTTTCCATTTACCAAATTTCCTTTTACCAAAATTCCTTTTTCAGGGCACAAGTCCATTAGAGACTTTCAGTTTTGGGCCTATGACTCGAAAGGCTATGAAACGTGTACCTGAGATAAGTATACATATTGGCAGCAATGCCTAGAGCGACACTCTCTATTATAACTTTTATGGAGCGTCTTTGGCTCTTTGGTTTCAGTCACTACCCTCTGCCGTCTAAGCTCTCTGTATATTTCGAATGTTCCCTTCTCTCCCTCTTAGTTGTCTTTATTGCACATTTTTTTTTTTTGCTGTGGTTTGTGGCGACTTCCCCAGCCCAACGCTTCATAGTTCTTTTGTTAATATTACATTCAGGCCATGTTTGGAAACTCCTATGTAGCAAGGAAAAAATTTTACAGCAAGTCTAGAGCCAATGACATGTTCGAAGTACAGCAGTCCCTCGGGTGTTACATATGACTGACACAACCGAATCAGTGCGATGCGTTTGCGGTGATGAAGACGAGAACCACGGATACAAAGATTGTCTGAAATTTATGTATCCTATATTGGGTAAATATACATATACAAATAGTGCCGCTGAAATAAACTATTCCGCCAATTTTTTGGCTTTAATTTGATACTTTAATCATTATACTTATGGATCTTATTCTCCGAATCTTGAAATCGTTTTTCCAACGAAATACACTGGCAAAAAAAAGAATTGACTTTCAAGAGAAATCCCAATGTAAACATATCTATTACTGAACGATTTTCCTTCTGCTCTCGAAAATAGAATGGTATATTTGAAAATTGTCTTTATTATAGCAATCACATTTTAAAATATTATGTATGCTTCTCGTATACTCTTTAATTAGTTGTACTTTTAAATCTTATCATATGTCCACTTCTATGCCACAGACCATGTAAGCTGTAGAAATCAGTGTTTCAAGCAAGATTATCGTATAATTTTTTAATGATTTTTATTGCGTGATTCTATTTGTTGGACATATTTCATTTTGTTTTAAAAAGTAATAAATAATCAGATTCTCTAGTATATGTAAGACACGGTAGTTGCATTTCATGTCATTTTCGCCGTTGAGCATGCTCACAGAGGTAAAAAAAAAAAAAGAAAAATTATTTAAAACTCACCTGTCAAGGGCTGGGCATGTTACAAGAATGTCAGCCAACCGCTGGACATCACAACTCATATGCGAAATTGTTACTGGCAAAAAATTATGGCATAACGATTCAGATTTCAGTAGATAGGTAGCTTGTCAGGTATTGGGAAAGGCCTATGTCAAACTACGAGCGTTAACATGCTTCTGTTGATGACGATGATGCTGTTATTGCTGACGATGACCCTGATGATATCGAACTGTGCGAGGGTTTGCAAAAAGTAAAAAATGGGAAAAGGAAAGATTCTACGGGCTGTCAGTCATGTTATCCTTCGATATGTTCACGCTTCCTGGAAATCTTCTCGGGATACATATATTTTTTTCTTTGCCGTCATCATCTATAGAATGTGTTGTTTTACGTTTTGTTTTTACTCCCTGCGTATCAAACCTGTTCATTCCTGATAGTTTCTTCGCATCAAATTCACACAACGCTGCACATACCACGCGCTTTTTTTATTATTTAGATATTCATATCTCTATTTTTTTCCTCTTCCTTCTTTCTTATTCGATTTCGAGTTTTTCAAAGTTGGACTCAGTGAATGAAAATACAAAGGGGCAATAAGTAACGTTGAGGAAAACCTGCTGAAAGCAGTTTCACATCTGTTGAGAGACCAGATCTGAAGGACCTCAATTAAAAAGAAAAGTCACTTGCTGGCTATTTATATATATATATATATATATATATATATATATATGTGTGTGTGTGTGTGTATGTATCTATGTGTGTGTACATGTGTGAATGTGTCCGTGCACTTATGTATGTGTATGTATGCATATATATTTAAATATCTGCATTTATGTATATATTTATATAAATATATGCATGCATACATAAAGGAATATGTACATACGTCTATAAGTATATATATGTGTGTGTGTGAGTGTTTGTGTGTATGTATGCATATATATATATATATATATATATATATATATATATATATATATATATATATATATATATATATATATATATATATATATATATTCTGTGAGCAAAGTAAGCAATGCTTTTCCAACTCTGGAATGTATATGCATATTGCTTGATTCAGCCCTACAACAGGGGTAGAAGCTATGTCTTTAGGAAGATTTTGATCATATATATATATATATATATATATATATATATATATATATATATATATATATATATATATATATATATATATATGTGTGTGTGTTTGTGTATGTAAATAAATATTTCTATATGAAGTTTTATGTAAGTAATTCCACATATGCTCAGGCAAATGTATCTTTAACAAGAATTTTTTTCAAAAATGAAAACTAGATATTTGATATAACAATCCCCATTAGTCACCACGTCCCCTTTGTTACTTTCCTCCAAAACTCATCATAAAAAAATCAATACAATGTTTTAATCACACAGTTTTATGTAGAAGACCCTTTTCCAGTGCATCAACGAACAAATCTTTTTCCTCAAACATCAGCTAACCCATCCTTTAGTACGTCTATTTTAAGGTTTGTCTTTCCGTCAAAACTTCCCAAATTCAAGTTACATCTTATCAATGTTTCTTCTCTGATACTCATCAAATATTAACTGATATCTCTATCCAAGCTTGACATTTTTCTGCATGTTTCCCTCCCTTTTGAAAAAAGCCTTCCTTTTCTCAACTCTGTCGCTTTTAAGCTCATTTTCTCTTTCTCTCTATCTCTCTCTTCTCTTTCTCTCTCTCTCTCTGTTGTCTGTTTGTTATTTGTCTGTCTGTTGTTCGTTTATCAGTCCCTCTTTCTCCAATTCTTTTTAAATCACATGCATGAGGAGATATCAAAACATGGAATGGACTGGGAAATCATTCAAAAAAAACAAAAACAAACAAAAACAGGACAAAATAATGAAACAAATACATTCATATATGAGAACCTGAATGCATTCTCGAATGCGTGTCTGAGGCAAAAAAAAGTCTTGTCTTTCAATCTTCCGTTTAGTAACTCCAAATAAATGTTTGAGAGTCTTATTTCTTCAAAAAGAATTAGATTTTCATCTGGTAATGTGTTGCTCACTCACCTGCAAACACATCTCATTTCACTCAAGCACAACCCCGTGTACCAAAGAAAAACCAGACCAAAAATTGTTGCCAAAATCTCGATGATGCAATCAACACAAATGACTATCGTGCCAATTTACAGTGACATCGTCATAGAATATCACCGAACTTCGATGAAAATGATCCTAAAAACAGAGCACACGAGGTAGGAAATGCAACGGTGGAAATTCAAACATTGTCAACAATGTAAAATGTGTCAAATTACATCAGTAAATATGTCAGTAAAAAATGTCTGTTCATTTCAACACGAGTCTATCATTTTTCAAAGTTTCTTTTCCGTCATATTTCCTCTTAAATGATTCTTACAAACTTTCGTATTTGTTCTCCCTCAGTAAAAAGGTATTATCCATGGGTACGTTAATACACCGAATGTAAAATGTATTGGATTTCTGACAAGAATACATATAAAAATATAGAAATGGGTTATTCCATCAACTATAGCCAAACAAATCTCAGAATGTAATTAACATCACAAACCACTTGTTAGAAAAAATGGCCGTTACATCAAAAGCTGGTACTGGCAAAGAACTGAAATTAATACAAATATGAATGAAAGCACGTATTCTTAAACGCACATTACAAATCCAGCAAAGAAAGCTGATTCTCTTTATGTAAAAGAAAAGGGTTGCCACAGCAATTTCCTTGCTCTCAGCTTATTGATATTCTCATACAAAGAGCAAGAGATCTACATTTTTGTGCTACATTTTCGTAAAAAAATTCAGACATATTTCGATGATCCTCAAAGGCTATGACCATCTGTATACGACAAGAACCAACTTCTCTTAATTGACGCAATGGGGTATTTATTTTGTAAAACTAGAACCGATTACATTTCACAAAAATAAAAAAAAACGTCTGGAAAACTGCGTCAGAAATCTATACCCATATTTTACAAAAACAACTTCCAATTTTGCATCAAATTCTAGACCATAACTCTTCACATTTCACAAAAAAATCATAATTCCTAACGCCAGTGCAGATAAATTAGACCTGCACCACAGAACTCAAAAAGCCGTGTGCACCGAAAGTTGGGCACTGATTTCCCAAACAAGGATGAATAAGAGTGCTGCATGCTAGACTATTATTTCCTTTTTCCAAAAATTTATTTCTAAAAATTTCGTTCACGCATTGGGCTGATAATCACATATTGACTAGATCAAATATTTCAGCTCCCTAACCCTTCATTCTGAAAACACAGAGAAATCGTGCTGTATACATAGTAATCATAAGTAGGCTGCACAATCAGTTTTCAAAAAATGCATCATTGATTTCCACCAAAACCCATACTTACAACATGTGTTCAAGATAACAGGAAGGAAGCGTATTTTTCTTACAAAAGCCAAAGCAATATACAAAGGGATCAAAGGAAAAAAAATGGTAATCATCCGTCGTTTCTTTTTTGTTTTTTGAAAGAGTGTATAATCTCCCTTCAGCATATTTTTTAATGATAAAATCCTTCATTTCCTCATTTGCTATGTGCAAATATTTCTCATTTCACAATCAATTTGTTTAATTATCTTTCATTATTTTACAATATTGATAAGAGATTTGCATTTTTGATATAACCAGAAATTCTTTTCTCGGCTTTGAATTTTAAACATGTGTGCACATATACAAAAACACCTCCGAGGAGCTGATTCGATCTCTTATTTTCGGTATCATTTTTTTTTTCGGTTTTCCCCTCGCTTAACTATACCATAAGTATCACTTCACATTATGCATAGTGTCGTGTCATTTATGGTTACATTAGAGGATAGATGTTGTATCGAGCTAAACTAATTCTTATACGTTATATCATTCCATCAGGAAATTGAAAAAAATATTCTACGTGATTCATAGAATAGTTTTTTTCGAATTTCATTTTTTAGGGTTGTCGTTTTCTCCCCTGAACATATCCTCACGTTTACTTACACACACACACACATATATATAGATATAGATATATATATAGATAGATTATTGTGTCACCCACGGACAGCCGTTTCGTTGTGGCTTTAGAAAATCCGTGAATTCAGTACCACGAAGCAGGATTGAAACATCCGCTTTATCCTACTGCTGAGCCACGGAACTGTACGGTCAGTAAGGCTGGATTTAAGGGATATGTTCCATTTTTGCTTAATTCCCCCATCCACCTGAGTGCTGTATTCCTGTGGAGGAGCATTACATAATGCTTATAATGAACGAGTTACCTCACTTAAAGAGTGCTCAACCCTGAATAGAGGAGCAATACACACACACACACACACACACACACACACACACACACACACACATACACATACACAAACATATATATAGTATATGTGGTACAAATCAGGCTAACAGTATAACATAATATAATGATATATAGCTTATTTGTGTAGCTGATCCACATTCTGCAATATATACATATATATATATATATATATATATATATATATATATATATATATATATATATATACTTCTGCATATGTGCAATTTATATGAGATAAATCAATGTGATGATTTGAGCTCTATTTCATTTTGAATCCTGTTGCTTGTCTTTGTAACTACACAAGCTGAAAGTATACAATCAGTGTAAAGCTTGGATCGCAACATAAAGAATCAACCCTCAGCTAGACTTCAACTTGCACTTTCTTTAACCTGGGAACCCTTCTTCTGAAAGTTGAATGCTTTACAGTTAGCAGAAAATCGAATCTGATAATTTAAAACACCTTTTTCTTTTTCCCTATCCCTATGTTTTGTTTATCATCCACGCCCTATTCACGATTTATACTTCCCGTCTCATTTCAGTTTTTCTTTTAAAGCTACCTGATTGACTGTCTCTTGTAGGTAGTAATTCACCTCCGGATTACATTCTGTTTTTGCAAAATTCTTTTAATATTACCTTTGAAGAAAATTCATTGGACCTAACTTCATAGCCGTGCACAAAGATTGTGTTGTGCTACTATTCTTCAAGAGACAAGAATGGCCTTTTGTTTAAACATAACTTGATTAAATGCTGGATTTTTTGTTTAAACTAACCATCGAACGTACACAGAGGGCGATCAGACCTACCGATATTCACCTCGGATACGTAAAAAAAATCAAATCCCATTATTTCCAAATTTTATCAGTACAATCCAATCTCGTCTTCTGATATTTAATGTCAGCACACTTTCCTTACGAATATCATATATCATATCTGGATAACAATGTAGGAAGAACCGGTCAAAACTCAGTGTCAACATCAAAGATGGGAAAAATCTAGGGTTGTTCGAACAAAAGTTGGAATGTTAATGACTCTTCTCAAAGTTATGGATAATTCTCATATTCTTTCCAACTTTATATTCATACGAACTATCTTCTACAGTTTTCCTACCATGTTATTCTCACTGTCCTGTCAGTAGATGATAAGTTATCGCAGGGTGCACTTAATGTATCCAATACAATTTGCTGTGATGCAATATATTCACACGTCAACGTATCATATAAAGCCATATATAATCTCAGTAATGGCTACCTATATCTCCAGACAGGAGCTTGTATTTACTCAGCCGTTGCAGGCGTATCTACACTTAAGAGAACCCTTTATGGAAGTGGATATTCTCATAAATTACAATATCTTGTTAGCGTACAAGACAAAATGACGAAGACGTTGTTACAAGGCAATGCATACAAAGATCCCAGAGTATGAAGGTGTATTCGCGGGTTTTTAATGTCGACTCGAATCCTTAACATTGAAAATGTATCAGCTCACTCTAGCCCCACAAATAGCCCGATCAACCAGCCAAGTGGATGATTAAACCATATTTCTCAATTGGTGTGTTTGTATCTGATTTTGTGTTTGTGTGTATGTGTGTTCGTATGTGTGTGTGTGTGTGTGTGTGTGTGTGTGTGTGTGTGTGTGTGTGACTATTTTTGGTAAAATTTCGAACCTTACAACTGTTGTAATTACATTACCAGGCAGAGTCTGAAAAATATTTCTTATTCGCTTTTTCTCCATGGTCATTTTGACCAATGATGTTGAAATATTGTGCTCGGATTTTTCTTTAGGTAATTTTTTTTTTATAAAAGATCTACATGTTTAAATAATTCTCGGTAAAGGTTTTACTCTTTTAAATTATCTTTATAAATTTTTCCAAATCATGAGTCTAGGTATCCGAGCAGTCTATGGCGATACATATATGCAAGGTTCAGATATATAATTTTATGATCATGATTGGATATATTAGAGTGACAAAATATTTCCATTGATTGGTCATTGCTGCCCATAAAGGACAAATTTAATTACTGTTACTTGGTGCATGTAATTCATGTGTACTGAGATTTATATACATGGATATAGCTCGGTATTTATAAAATCCAGACTCTGTCCAGCCCCAACTGTTCAAAGATGAAACTTGAGATTGATAGACACATTTCCATCCACAAGTTGGAAAAATGTTTACTTTTTCATGTTTTGTTCCTTTTTCTCCTCCCCTCAATAAAGTTAAATCTTAAAGTTTAATTCATAATGAACGTTTATACCAAATTAGCCTCTGGGTTTTTGTCCACGTTTTGTTCAGTCTGTTTTTTTTTGTTTTTTTTTTCAATCATGGATTCATGATTCAAACCGTACTGGTGGCAGTCCGATCAAGGGAATTTGATTTTGCCACCACCAACATAATTGCTTGATTTACAGGTTGAAAAGTAGCATATACGTGACGGCAGTTCATAATTCCCTTTTACATGAGGCAGTGATTCATGATTCCCTGTTTTCACTCCTTTTTACCGCAATCTTAATCTTTACTTGTTTCCACATAGCATTCGATTAGGGACATCATCTTTTGTTAATACTTGATTCACTATGACTGGAAGATATTCTGATACTCATCGATGTCTTACACTCTATTTCTGATCGTGCTATTAATCCGTTGCCATAAGAACAACAGTCCGAATTGAAAGTTGTGTAAAAATAACAATAAAAACAAGATTAATGTAGAAACCAGTCAAACTGTTCCATGAAATATCTTCCTTGTTTTGTCAATTAACAGACATATTTCATCTTATTAATGGTCAGTAGATTTATTTCCTTTCTCAAGTATGATATTTTTTTTCTCTTTTTTAGGATGAGTACTAAGTTAATTTCAGTATAAATTGAAATTGAATGGTTGAAAATTCGAACAGGAAGATCATGTTGCATCAATATTCCCCAGTCTTTCACTCATTCACACACTCTCTCTCTCTCTCTCTCTCTCTCTTCCCTCTCCTGAAGAGATCAACAAGGCTATACCTTAGATTTCTAAAAAATCTAACCCTAGATCTTTTTTACAGCATTGCAAACACCCATACTCACCTGAGAACTGATGGGAAGGGTGCTTAGAGCCGGTGGAGTTTTAAGGCCACTGAAGCACATCAGCCGTGGCCAATCCACCAGACCCCTCTAAAACGTCATGGGCCTGCATAGCAGGGAGTTGCCCAATACTACTCATGGTTCGTACACAGAAAATTATACCAGCCGTATCCTGCTGGGTCTTCATTCCCAAAAAGCCCAGCCATATCACTTGCTTTGGGTGGGGATGATATGCTCCAAGGGCCACTACCAAAAGCACTCCACCAAGGGAGCATTCATTCCTGCTGGGTCCTTGGTCCCGAAAGCCCCCGTCATTTTACTCACTTTGGGTTAGGATGATATGCTGCAAGGGCGACTACCTAGACTCTTTACCAAGAAATTGCTTGTTCTTAATGAGTCATCAGTCCAAAAGCAATCACCCCAAAATGGCCTACATCATCAACCTACACAGAATAGGTAATATCATGACTAAGAAACTGGCCGTTCTTTTCAAATTGTGTTTAAAACAGTGAAGTCCCAGATGATTAAAACACTGCAATCATAATGCTTATATATATATATATATATATATATATATATATATATATATATATATATATATATATATAAAGTCAAAAGATCTCAACAACTTCAGCCCTATGAGCCTACTCAACTGCATAATCAAAATTTTCACAAAAAATTATCACCAACTGAATCATAAAACCTCTAAATGAAAACCAAACACGAAATCAAGCTGGCTTTGAAAGGAGCTACACGAACATGGACCACCTGCATTCAATAAATCAGCTGAAAAAAGGGCAGAATATAAGGTACCACTTGATGTAAATTTATCGATTTCAAAAAGTCATTCGGCTCAGTGGAAATTCCTGGGGTCACAGAAGCCATCATTACGCAAAGTGTAGATTCTGTATGAGTTGACATGCTTGAATATATATATATATATATATATATATATATATATATATATATATATATATATATATATATATATATATATATATAATCAGGTAATCACGTAAAAACTCTGAGCCCGAAGACAAGGTGATACCTGCTCACTCAAACTCTACAAAGCCAACTTCAAAAGACTACACTGGGAAATTAAGGATTCGGAATAGATGACAAATATCTGAGTAACCTCAGATTTGCAGATAACATTGGTCTTTTTGTAGACAACTTAGACGATCTGCAACTAAATGAAGATAACAAGATAGTTGGATTACACATGAACTTAAGCAAGACCAAGATCATGCGCAACAACCACTTTGGATATAAAAACACAAAGAATAAAATTATTGATGAAAACAAACCAATATACGAACATTTGAAGATATTTGTTGACATTTTTCAGGATTATATTTAGAGAAGTAAATATTAAAAAATGATTAAAAAATGGGATGAAAAATTATAACAACGTACAGAGAGAGAGAGAGAGAGAGAGAGATAGAGAGATATGGGAAAAGGGGGAGGAGAAAACAAGTTCAATGTACGCCTGCTTGAAAAGTTCATGACAGCTGTTGCATTTCGAACCCATTCAACAGCTAGAGAATCCATTGCTGATTTGTGAGACAGACAGGCACTCATGGAATCTAGAGTTAAAATTCAAGATCAAGAACTACCTATCTGTTGTCAGGCCAGTGTTTTGGGTTAAACGTTGAGTGAGTTTCTACACATCAGTCAGAGTTGGAAGTTTTTAAAATTCAACCATGTGTTACTTTCTCAAGGTGTTTCACTATGCTTTCATCCTGGTTTGGATGGTCCGAGAATTGCTCTCTTTTTTTTCCATTACTGGTCCTCAGATGCCTATCTATGAAATCCTCTCAGCATTTTTTTTCACTGTTAATTGAAAAAAAAATTAAACCAATTAAAACAATGCAAACATCTTTCTAAAAGATATGTATCAATGATAGGTTTCAACAAATGAAAGAAAAACCCGATAAGGAAGAATGTCTATCATTTGTTTTCCAAAACGCATAAATTGAGATACATCTTGGTATTGGTCTGGATATTTATTCTGAAGGTGAAATTCTTTAGGAACCTGAATGGAATAGATCAAATAATCATTTCTAACAAGTGGGCACCTTACCACCCCAGGGTGCCATAAACAGAATTAATGATGCTTGAATTTTTGTCTATCTGTTTGAGTTATATCTCTGCCTGATAGGGGGTGAGGCTGGACCTCAAGGAAACTCTCAGGGGAACCATGACCCAAAGAAAGTTTGAAGAAAATGATGAAGTAAATGATTAACGGAGCTGAATGACGATTGATGTTTTATTCTTTTGTGAGAATAGGGATAAAGCAAGTGCCGAGCAGATGAGAGCCAAAGTGAATGGTTTTCAAAGGGGTCTTGGTTGACAGGGTGTTGATTAGAGTTACTGAGCGAAGTTTACATGACTGACTCCCCTAAAAGGGTCAGTGGAACCTATATGATCATCAACATTTCATAGAAAACAGCATACACAATTGGTCACCTATCAAAGAACTGACTAGCCTCGATGCATCCAGCTCTATATGGCTGTGATAAAACTGCTCAGTCGATGGGATGATATTTGCAAAGATTAGTTCTACGCAGAACTACGCTGATTTGCTTAACAGATGGATTGATATTTACGGCCAGAGGTCTCTCTCTCTCTCTTCTTCTCTCCCAAGATACTGTTAATCATGAACTAAGCCCAATGAATCTGTTGCCAAATACTACAAAATCGTAACTAGCACTGAAAATGACACTAGTGTAATTCCCAATTATGAAATATAGGTGATCGAAATAATGTAACTGTATCTAACGTGAATTGGTATCACGTTGTTTTGAAAGAATTTAGTAATACTAATCAGGCACATAGAAACACATGGCAATCAAAAAGTGATTGTTACACGGACTTTCATGTTTGTATACGGACTTACAGAAACAGAAAGTCATTTACTAAGCTTATCATGCTACACAATTTTTCATCCCAAGCTCTAAAAACCACGAATCTGCAAAAACCGAAAAAGCTTTTCGGGAAAATCATCTGCAAACCCAACCAACGTGACCACTTTATCAAATGCAGTGCACGCTTAACCCTCTTATGAGTCAGATTTGTTACAGTGCAAGACAATGGCCTACACGTTGCCTGAGATGCAACATAAGTGTAAACAAAGCGAAAAAAACAAAAATTGGTGGGAGTGTTTTGTCTTTATTACTTTTGGAGAAAGAATAATAGGGCTGCAAATACAGCAAATCATCATTATCACCATCATCATCATCATCATCATCTCTTAACGTCCATCATTGGACATAGACCTTTCGTAGGATTTGCAACACTTCTCTGTCGTTGGGATCTATATCGTGAGTTGTGATGTCCATCGGTTGTCTACCATTCTTGTGACATGGTCAGCCCATTGCCATTTGAGTTTTTATATGGATTATGTAAAGTTTCTGATTCCTGTCTTCTCCTGGATATATTGTGTTATCTTGTGGTCTGTCCATGTGAGGTTTAGCATAATTATTTCATGTGCACGTTGCATGATTCTCAATTTGACAGTCTGTCCCTAGATTAAGATCCATATTTGAGCTCCATAAGTGACTAGTGGGATGATGCATTGGTTGTATCTGATACAATAGACAAAATCCAAACATAGCAGACTCAAGTTTTTGAAATACCACTCATGCCATTACGGGGAGAGAAAGAGGTTGAGAGAACACAAATGCCGCCGAAAGATTTCTGGTCACGGTAAATTGATGAGTGTCATAACGGAAGGAGAGGTGGGCATCTCAATTAATGCCATCTCAACTCACTAACCCCAAAGAGTTAAGGGACTTGCGAAAAATGTCATACTTGCTCTGAGTCAAAACATCAACTGATCCTCAGGAAATGTTATGTACCTAGGGATAACAAGAAGAAAGACTGTAATGCCAGTGTGGGTAATAGTAAGGAGGGAAATTGATTCAAAAATGCGAATTTTCGGATTACACTCCAATCAAAATGAAGGAGGAAAGCAGATAAACGTTATCAGAACAAATGACATCTACGAAGACACAACGATAAAAATCAAGAACTCAGAAATAAAATAGATGACATCATGTACCTAAGTCAAGTAATTTCTTTGAAAACCTAAAGAAAGGGAGAAATCAAGCGAAGAATCCTTCCTACAGGAGAGCAAGCTCAACCTTAAAAAACCAAAAATAATCCCATTAGCAGTGAAAGAAAGGTCTACAATCGATGCAATCTTCCGATGATCACTTATGGATCAGAAACATGGGATCTAACCAAAAGACTAAGAATCAAACTGAGAACCTTACAACGTGTTTAAGAAAGGATCAAGCTCAAAATTGCATTGATGAATCACAAGACAGCTCACCGTATAGGAGGGGAATTGGAGTTAGAGATATCATAGATTCCATTGCAGAACGGAAATAGAAATGGGCTGGCCATTTTGCAATATTATTGGTGAATTGTTAGACATCAGAACTCACAAATGGATCCCCTTGATATCACATGTGAAACTTTCTCTAACAGAACTATGTTTGGCGTTACGAACTCCTCAAGTTCCAAAATCACTTACTTTGCAATACCCATTATAAAGGTGTCTTTTGAATATTCCAACTAAAGAAACTAAAAGGCTGCTGCTGTTGCTGTTTCTGATGATGCATCAAAATGAGGATAAAATATAACTATTTCATTGCAATATTCAGTGTTGATAAAGAGATATGGACTTTAAATTTAATCCTTGTTTTGATTGAATCTAAATCGATTTTGGTTATGTTTTTTTGCATTTTTGACTTGAAAAATGTACGATTTTGATAGGAAGCCAAAGAGTAAACATCAGTCCCTACATATACATGGCCATGTAGAATTGCTGTAGGAAATGAACGAGGGTATCTATGAGGCGTCTTACTGACAATTATGATGTTTGAAACATTACCGTATGAGACTTACATAAATAGCTATGTACACTGTTCCACTGTGACAGAGATGATCGGACATTTACGAAACATAGGAACACATTTCGTAGGTAAAATCAGAATAAAAATCCCCCTGAAACCGTGGGTGCTATCACTGACTAATTCAACCATTCAATTTGAACAAAGCAAAACTTTGAAAACTACACTTTTGAATATTGCTGCTTTTAATGTAGTGTAGTTAAGGTGTTGCTGTCAAAGAATGTAGCTCAGTGTAAAATCGAATAAAACGCATTGATTTATAATCAGAGATCAAGTATTGAGGTTCTGAGCAATACTGTTGGTTTGGAGACAGATTAAATGGACTAAACAAGATATACCCATGACAACAGTGTATCAATATTAATCTACTTGAACTTGATAACCAACACTCTGCTGTTGGTGTCATTATACTGAGCTTAACAAAGTATTCACAAGGATACAATTATAGAGGAATGGTAGCGACTGATATCACTTCCGTAATAATTTTTTTCATTAAACTAGCTTGCAAACTATCGGTCTAAACTAACCGATCTAATCAATATGATTAGATTATTACAAGGAAAAGCTATGTGTGGGGCTCTTGGTTAGGATTCAACTCACTTCAGTAGAAAACCACTATATTGATGCTTCGTTGTCATCCATTATTTATGAGAAAGCTCCTCATTGGATAGTTTTTTTTTTCACTTTTCACTTTGCGTAGATGCTTTTAATGTCTTTTTTCCTCATCAATCAAGGCGAAATTCCAATGTACAGTTTTTATTAAGATATATCTCGCTCGGTTAAGGCATTATTTTAATTTGATTTTATCACGCTCCGTTGAATTGCAATAAGTGTTTTTTTTTTCCGCTGTAATCATTAGGGTACGAGTTGATACCCATGAAATCACTTACCGACAGTCCTTTCAAATACTGATGTCCACTGCTACAGATTGCAAACCAAGAAAATCACACTGTTTATCATCAAAGTAGATCTATTCTGACATTGAATACATGCGTTGAGTGTTAACAATATTTTTTTTTTCACGCTTCAAATTCTGAAATTCTTTTGCGTTTTCTGACTGAGCTGAACATTTGTTAAAATCTTTATTCTTTGTATCGTACTTTATTTCATCCGTCCATTTTAATTGAATTTCATTTGCCATTTGACTTTTGCCAGTGTAACCTCTACTACTTTTTTCTCTTTTTCTCCTCCCCCTTTTACTTGTATTACTGCTACTGCTTCCTTACTTCTTTTACCCTCCTCCCTACTCTCCCTCCCCTTTTTGCTCCTCTTACCATTGCTTTCAAAATTTATTTCCCCCTCCCCCTGTCTGCATCCTCTTCAGAATCGCTCCCCTTCTTCCCTGCTCCCTCACAACAATATTCATTATCCTTTTTCTTCTTCATCTCTTAATACTGTATTTGTTTTTCCTTTCTCTTCCACTTTCTTTCCTACGGATTCAACTTTTTTGAATTCTATTCTTTACTTTTACTACTACTACTAGTACTGCTGCAGCTGCTACTACAACTACTACTACTACTACTACTGCTGCTACTACTACTGCTACTGTTTTCTTCTTACTTCTTGAATTCTTTTCCACCTTCTGCAACTACTACTACTGCTACTACTCTTACTTTATTTGTTTTCATCTTTCTTTCCCCCCCCTCAGTCAACCACTAGCACTCTTACTTTTGTTTACCCTATTTCTCTTACTTTTACTTTTCCTAATTTTCATTTCCCCACTTCTACTTCTTTTTCTACAACTACTTTTTGTTACTTTAAATCCTCCTCTTTACTTTTGTTACCGTTTCCTCTTCTCCTCCTCTCACTCGCCCTCTCCCTTTCTCTCACTCTCTCTATATATACTTAAATATATATATATATATATATATACATACATACATATATATATATATATATATATATATATACATACACACATATATGTATATATATATATATATATGTATATATATATATATATATATATATATATATATATATATATATATATATATATATCCTTGTTACTGATTTTTATCTCTTTTCCCTTCCCCTTCCCATTCAATTTTTCTTTCCCTCCCCTTTCCTCACCTTGTTTTTCTTTTTTCTTAATTTTTTCATTCCTGTAACTTTTTCCCGCCTTTTTCTAACAAGTTTTTCCCCTCTTCAATGATAGTAGTAGTAATCTTACCAGTATCACTAGTCACAGTTGTAGTTGTTCTTGGTTGTATTGTGGTTACAGTCATTTGGTTGAGCAAGCTGGATTTGTCACGTTGCCATCTCCAGGAACAACCAGTGAGAAATAAGAAATTCATCACCAAAAGGTTTTGGTGCGCAAATGTTAAACTCTACGCTACAACATATGTACAGTATTAGTAACATTAGTTTTTACCCCTCCATTAGTATGTGTCGTATTATATCCCCCAGCAACAGAAATAGTTGCAATTTCTTTGAATCAAGTCAGATGATCTGGACAGCATTCATGAAAGGGCACTCGCTCGGTAGGGGACAAATCGAGTAAATCCTATTTTTTTCGCGCCAATAAATTGCAATCAGAGTCTGTAGGCAACCTGCAAATCGGATTTAGCGCGCCAGGTCTCTCTGATTCATGCTGTGATCCTCATGTCAAAATTATGACATGCTAAGCTACTTGCGGTCTGCCATTCCAAGCGAACAGCACGCATTGGCCATAAAGATCTTGTCCGCTGGCGATGATTTTAAATATGCATCAGGAGATGTCCACAAGTCAACGGCGAGGATGATTTGTTGATTTTTATTCGTGTCATTATTTTCAGCGTTCTTAACCTGGTCTTCATTTTCATGTGGGTGTTGCTCGTCGTAATTGGTCCTCAGCGAATGAAAGTCACAGCAGGTTTCCGTTTATTCCTAAGAGAACAAAAAAAAAAAAAAAAAAAAAGAAAAAAGACAAATTGATAAAGCATGCCAAATGGAAGCAACGTTTGGAAAAACCATTAGGAAAATCTTGGTCGCTCAAGTATGTTTTCTTTTACGTTTCCTTCTGGGGAAAATCACTATTTGAATTCTGTGTGAGCTATTGCGATGTTTAAAAAAAAGAGTTGTAATAACAATGAAAAAAAAATGCTATACTTGAACTCTGTCAACACACATGGAAGAAGTATATGCATTCACTCATATCTTTGTCTTCTTCCATACAATCTCCATGAGTTCTCAATTATTGCAATGCAATTTAGTCGATTGATTTTCAATGGAACAAGGGATAAAATGATTGAATACTCAAGCAGTTCCACAGTTTTTTTGAGTGAGAAATTTTGAAGATTTTGCTGATGATTTGAGAAATTTTTAATCCACTTTCTACTTAGTTCATGGCTTTAGTTAAGGTATACGCTCCTCGAGTGCTAATTAGTTTTGCAAGAATATGTATTCAATGCAGATATCAAAAATGATGTCAATGATGAATTATATATTCCAAAATCAATTTTTAGGCAAAATTGTATTTCAAATAATGATGTTTTGAGTAGTAAATATTTAGGTGTTTAATAAGATTTGTTTTGTTTGATATTTCTCTTGTTTTCTGTAGGATCACTGATTAGTCAGAGTTTTCGAAATTTCGGCAAAAAATCTGCTTGACTGAGACTAAGAGAAGAATTTATCATAAACTTACATTACAAATTGAACTCCCACTAAAAACATATCAAATATATATTTTTTAATCATGATAATAAGTAAATATTTAGATAATCAACCCATTCGTCCAACCCATATGCTCAATGTATACATATCAAAACACAACTAGCCAGCAAACTAGCCTGACCCCCTTGAAAACCGAAGAAACCTTCATTGAAATTTTTCCAGCAGTTTTATGTTGACAATTGCTGATCAAGTTGAAATTTCATTTTTTTTTTTCAAAAAATTCGAAACATTTTTTTCTCTTTTGTTTTTTTTTAGTCCCTATCTTAACTAATACTTCTACCCTTACTTTCAACCCTGGTTCTTAGCTCTGGTGCGGATGTCCAACAAAATAAACTTGATGCATTAATTCCTATCTGTTATGTACATTTTGATATTGTATAAAGTTGTGAAATACACTGACCTGTATTTTTTTTCAAAATTAGCCACTCCTACGAAAAAAGCTTAAAAAATCCAATCTGGAAATCAATCCAATCAAGAACCAGACGGACTGTTCAAGAGAAGAGTTGGAATCTTTTGATCCTTCAAAATCGAATTCCTCGTAAATGTTACCCCAAACAAAAAGACGATAAGATGCAACTTAATCAGTTTTCTTTTCAGTCTCCCTGACCTTAAAAGTATGAACATCAGCTTTCGATGGAGACTAACGCCCCCAACTATTGCACTACTTCAAATTCATATTTATTTATTTATATCATTGTTAGTTCAAACTCTTTCTTCATTAATCACTGTAAGTATAACATTACTCAGATGATGTTTCAACTGAGCTATGCTGTTGATTATTGGAAAATAAAGACCGAAAAGTTTTTCCCTGCACCTATTGTCATTTACACTATCTCCAATTTTCAAACTGCAAATATAAGGTAAGAAGAGATTCGATGAGTGTTATTTTTCGCAGATCATATTGAAAATCGTTTGTTGGTATCATGAGCGTCAATATTTGAATGGTGCTGATGTAATTCACAGACAAATCTGATAAATAATCCTGAATTTTCGGGTCATCAATTTTTAATTAGTGTTAATCATTATTAAAAAAAAAAGAGATCTTTTCTTCAGGAAGGAGAAACGTTAATCCATGTCAAGTGCTCATACATGACTTCATGAACAACAGCAAAAAAAGCTGATGTGACAGTCCCAGGGGACAAAATATTATTAGGTGCGTACAGAATGCCAAACAAAAAATCAGTCTTCAGTTTGAAAAAGTTTTGCCAAAAAAAAAGATTCCCTGTGGACTTTTCACGTGATTGATAAACTTCAAGAACGTGTGACAAGAGATAAGATCTCGTCTCACAGCTGCGAAATTGTACAATAAGATGATGAAGAATACATCCTTCATCACTCCAAAGTATTTTGCAAAAAACTCTGAACTGATTAGAAATCTTTAAAACAATTATGACTGAATTCAGCAAAGGTATCAAACAATGAGTTCATGATGGTTTTTTCCTCAAACGAGACCATAGTACTGATAATAATGATGATGATGATAATAATAATAATAATAATAAAATAATAATAATAATAATAATAATAATAATAATAATAATAATAATAATAATAATAATAATACTTGACAGCCGGAGGAGAAATCCCACCTGAGGTAAAGATAAAAAAGGGGAATCTTCCAAGTCCCCACTATTATTTGTTTTAACAATGATACCGCTCAACAGAATCATGAAGAACAGCAAAGGGTACCATTTTTCGAAAACAAAAGGAAAAGTCAACCACCTTATGTACATGCATGAATTGTTTGCAAGAAACAGGGCAGAGCTTGAGGTTCTGTTCAACGAAGTAAAAGAATACAGTGATGACATCGGGATGGGGTTTGGAATAGAAAAATGTGCAATCATGGTAATGCACAAATGAAGGCTCACAATGACTAAAGGAATCGAACTCCCTGACAGAAGTAAGATGAGAGCACTGACTGTACATGACTGATACAAATACCTGGGTGTCCTTGAATGTGACATGATAAAACGGGAATAGATGAAGGAGAAAAAGATTAAATACCTTAGAAGGGATAAGGAAAATACTAGAGCAGAAACATAATAAAAGGAATGAACACCTGGGCTGTGTCAGTAATGAGATAAACAGGACCATTCCTAGGGTGGACAATCAATGGATAGGCGAACAAGGAAACTTATGACAATGCATAAAGCTTTACACCCCACTGAGGTGATACAAATAGACAATACGTTAAGAGGAAAGAAGGTTGCAGTGTGTTCAACAGCATTAGAGGACTGTGTCCAGAGAGCTAAAGCAAATCTAGAAAAATACGTGCAAGCAAACAGTGGAGAAATAATAAAGAATGCATGAAACAGCGTAACAAACATCAAAGTAAAAAACAATGGAATAGCAGAGCAAACAAGGAAGGAAAATGGGAAAGAAATAATTGTACGGAAATTTTAAAGGCAGATACAAGGTGTGGCAGACGAGAAATCATTGACATGGTCACGAAAAGGAAACCTGAAAAGAGAAACGGATTCGCTCATCGTGACAGCTCAAAACAAAAGCATCAAGACAAATTATATAAAAACAAAAATCGACAGAACACAGACAAACAGCAAGTGCTGCCTGTGCAGTTAAATAGTTGAGATTGTAAATCACATAACAAGTGAATGTAGTCAACTCGTACAGATGGAGTATAAGCACAGACACGATAGAGTAGCAACGATGATACCCTGAGAACTGAGTAAACGAATGTGATTCAACCATGTGGAAAAGTGGTATCTGCACAAACCAGAGGCAGCCCTGGAGAATGGAAATCACAAATTAGCACTGGGACTTTGGCATTCAAATTGACTACTTCATCCAGGTAAGAAGACCGGACTTGGTAATCATAGACAAGAAGAGGAAGACCTGTCAAGTAGAAGACGTAGCTGTACCTGCAGACCATAGAGTAAAGAGGAAGGAGAGTCAGATACGGAAAAATACCAGGATCTACGTAAAGAAGAAGATATGGAACACGAAAGTCTTGGTAGTGCCAGTCATAGTAGGGGCACTAGGAAGTCTGAAAGACACTGAGGGTGAGACTGGAAGAGATCGGGATAAAGGGGAGGATTGAGACTGTACAGACCA